>CM032384.1:11361375-11563875 GCA_019049475.1 Eueides isabella | reverse complement strand
TAAATTGATGACGGACGAGGTCCGCCAGGCCCGGGCTCGCCAACGCACCAGCACTCAGTGACTCTGTATGGCAGCTTAACTGTAACACTGTGTTGAGACTAAACGTTTTTAAATTAATACATATGAATAATGGGGATAGCATCTCATATTGTATTTGTGTTTCAATTAGCAACGTATAACGAAATGTATATGTTTATGATATAATATAATATTTGATGATGTTATGTATACAATTTATTAAACATGGATATATCAATAAAATTATATTTTGTGTACGATCAAAGTTTAATTTTTTTAACAATTCAATTCTAATCAACTAAGTTACCGTCTTTCTGTTTTCTTTATGTGATCCTGTCTTCTTATTCCCTTGAACTAATAATTGTCAACACACGAAACATTATTATTATATTGTAGGACTTTAAGATTGGTTGCCAAGATGCCAATTTTTTTATGAAGTTATATATATTTTTATATTTACTGTAATTTACAATGTCTTCTTATAAAAAGAAAATAGAAAAAAAATAGCTTATTTTAATATAATGACCAATATTACCTCAAACAAATATATTTCTGAATCTATCCTACTTCGTTAAATCTATACTTCCACATTTTGGGAAACATTTTTTTATCTTAAAGGTGTTTATAAAAACTTACAATTATAACAAAAATAATACTTATTACACAAAAATCCTAAATCATTTTACTGCTATGTAAGAAATTTATATAAAAAGTAATGACAGTAACAAAAGTAATGACAATAACTTATTAAAATTACATTACATTTAATAATATTGCAAGAATATACACAGATATCAAATAAGACTAGAAAAGTTTTGTACTATGAGTATTTAATTTACTTACAAACTACACCGACACATTATTTAATGAAACATTTATTTAGTTAATATTTATCTTAAAACTAGATATAATTAAATCTATAAAAATGACTAAGTCTCAGATGAGGTTTCATTTTATTTTTTCTTATTTTTACATACAAAGAATATATATATATTATACTTCTTTGAAATTATTTTCATGATATATGTTAGTAAGTAGTGGCCATTCATACATTACGTCACACATTTACACCTGACAGAGGCAACCTTTTAAAAGCTAAGGGTAAAGTGACTAGGTTCCCATTAGGACATTCCCTTTAATACTTACTACCAAAAGATTGGCAGTGTGTTTAATTGTGGACCCAAGGCCTGGCTTTATCTCGTTACTACAGCGAGGAAATTAAATTATAAAATATTTCATTCCTCTAAGTGGGAATCGAACTGACGGCTGTCACGTTTACAGAAACAGGACTCATGCGCCACAATATCTTAACATGCATATGGGACAATAAATTCGAAACTAAGGTTTTTATTAGTAATATCAGGTGATATTGCAAAATGTCAGACGTCACACTAGGTAAAGGGAAAGGTGTGACAAGGTTGGTGGGACATAATTCACACACTTATAACATTGTTAGCTATAAAATCGCAATATTTAGAAATTTATTAACATTTAATTAGAGGCAGTGGGAAATAATTGGCACGAACGAAGATTTTCGCTGTACACTTCGGTGTAATTGGTTATAAAAGTATTGTGTCGTGTAGAAATCTTGTCAATGCAGCCTTTAAAATTTTGTGGGAATATCTTTCTAGCCGCGTCCTCATCAGTGGCGCCACCTATTTAATAAAGTAGTAGGCTAATTATTGTACAATTAATTAGCGTAAAACCATAACCGCCGGTCCTACGTACATTTTTTATAAGTAGCTGGCACTTAGCAGTTTAGGCAGAGGGAACGGAGACAATCCGTTTTCCACTTTCTGGCAAATTTTGTAAGCATTGCACTTCGCTTTGTTCCTAGACCGAGAAATATTAAATAATTCATTCTGCAGTGTGGGATTCGAACCCAACACCTTCGTGTTTACACTAAAAGGTTTGTACCACTTTGCTAGGACGTCACGAAAAATTAATTGTATTTGTTGTTTTTTAGCTAGTAAAACAGTATAATTATTTAAAGATTACTTTACTATTTTATTTTACACAATTGAAATCAAAATTAAGAAAATTTTAAAATCTTATTGAAATATAAAAAAAATGTTAAGACAGTAGAAAAGCATTACCCTTACCTATAAACAAATCAATATCTTCATACTCAAACTCATTGTAACATTGTTCTTCTACAAATGTTTTATTATCAACGGCAAATATTATATAACTGTCCATGCTTAATTCTATAGAATGCCATTGCCCGTCCGCCATGAAGCCGGCTTGGACTATAGAAGAAATTAAATGAGGTGGTGCGGGGAAGTCCTGTGGCTTTTCTAAAGTACCATTACAATGCAGAGACCATGCCAGCTTGAGATAGCCATTTTCAAGACCTAAGCCTAAATAGTCAATACCCTGCAATTATAACGTCGACTATTAAATATATTCAATGTAATCATAATATTTTATCGCAAATTTTTTACACGTCTTTACTAAGAATATTACCGGTAACAGGAAACAAAATAGACACAGAGATTATTATTTATTTTATATCCTTATTTATGAAGTTCATTTCGTTTCGTATTGTGTAATATACCTACACCGGAAAAATTTTAAACCTTGGAAAATAATTTTGAGGCCTGTCGTGGCGCAGCGGCACAGGAGTGTGACTGTAACCGACAGGTTCTGGGTTCGATCCCCAGTCGAGGAAATGAAATGTATAATATTTTCAATTTAAATATTTAATGTTTCATTTCTTCGCTCTGGTAATAAGGCAAAGCGCGGCGTTGAGTTCCGCCACTCAACACGCAATGCCTCAAATTCGGCGGAAAGTGGGGAACGGAAGTGGAACGGAGTGTCATAACACTAGGTTTCACTTCCGTTCCCTCTGCCTACCCTGCCTAGTGCGGGATACAGCGTGAAGCTGAGAGAAAATAATTTTTCAAATAATTTCACTGCAATTGTTGTTGTTATAAGTAGAACTTATCTATAAAAATATACGTACATTGTATACATTTGTAGATCATATAACTTACCATATTTATCCACAATAGAAGACCGTTAGGATCAGAAGTTGAGAAATTAAACGCAACGTATGAAGGTCTTGTCGGAGCCGAGCTCAATCTTTGCTGGTGGCCGGAATGGCTTCTGGTTAAAGAGAGCATCGCGTCGCCGTTAAACTGCGGTACATCTATGTTTATACCTGCGAAATTATAAACAGTACAAATGTACGTGTATTATGATGTGTGAATCTATAATTACATGATCATCATAATTACATGATATATAATTATCTGATGTATGATCACAGGTGTGGATGTATGATCATATGCGTTGATGAGTGATCATAATTGTGGATGTGAGATGTGTGATCATAACTGATTGTGATCACACATCTACCATGAATATATGAATAGGTATATGCGTGGAACTATGGTTATATCTGTGAAATTATGATCACAGGTTTCAATGATTAAATCTGTTGATCATAATACTACGATCAACGTTTAACATATTATTTTAAGCAGGTCAGGGTAATGTAAAGATAAAGGGATTTATATATTTGCAGGTAATATTCGAAACAATTTCTAAACACGTATTCAAAATTTGAATTGATAGGTTGTTGGTGAGAATAATATATTTAATCTTGAAAGAAAGATTCAACGTTCTTTCAGTTTTCTTACAGAAAAGACATGGAAAAAGAGCTTACAGGTCACCTTATGATAAGTGTCTGTCACCCACGACTCCGTGTGACATCAGAGGTACCCATGTCGTTTCGACCTGGAAATACTACCTCAGGAGGTCATTCCACAGTTGTGTGGCGCGTGGAATAAAGTACCTACCGAACCGCACAGCAGTAGAGAGCCTCATGACTACCTTATGGAAATGGTATTTTAGCTCATGATATACTGTGCGGTAGAAATATTTAGGAGCAGGTCGAATATTCCTCATGATACCAACGAGAAAACGTCTCTACGCAAAACCAATGTCGAACCTTTACAGTTACAGTTATTGGATCCCCAAAAATTCGAGCCGCTCTACGTTATATGCGATCAAATAGTTCAAGCTAATACTGAAGTGCATCATCTCAGAAATGAGAACAGTACTTCATATGAGGCCGAATCTTGCTTTAAGCATGAACAACTGTCGTTTTGCCGATTACTCTAATTTCTTTAAGGGTAACTTGGCTTTACATCTGAAGTGATAGTGACACTGGCGGTCAAAATGTTAATGCCCAATATGCAAGTAAGCTGATATGTTTTCTCAAAAATTAGTGATAGAACTAATGGGCAAATGGGTTTCTGGCAAAAAAGGCAAAATCCTGTGTCTTATTATGGGGGTTGAATTGATCTTTATCTTGGGAAGCATTCTCCTTTGCCTTCAATAGTCGCAGCCCAACTAGTAGGTGAGGCGCTGTTCTCGTACATCATGTTCCCGTCTACGCAAAGGGAGCGCCCATGAACGAGATCGGCGTTCTCTTTCGCCGTATGGATCGAGACGTCATTCTTAAAGAGTAATGGTAGAAGCGAAGGATGGACAAAGTCACCAAATGCAACTTGAGGGCCCATAACTTCGTGAGCGCAATACTTTGCGAATAGCGCAATACTTTAATCATAAGTTTTGGCGATATGCTAATGCAATGCCATTTTAAAGTACTTGATTGTTGACATTTTCCTTCGAAGGCTTTTAAATTTGAATTTTTAGTAACGAATATCTTGGTTCAGATTAATATGTCTCACGCTTACCAATGTCAGCTTGCAAAACGTACTAAACCAAAATTATGATTTGCTTCCGGCAGTAGAGAGCTAGGAACGTAAAGTTCCACTACGGCGGCAACAACATTAGAAGTCCCCAAAGAATTACGAGACGCGAACGACGAGAACAACGAGTCTTCACAAATTGCTAGTATTCACAGATTGCTAGTAACGTATGTATATAATATGTATACAATATGAAGGTTAAAGTTTATGCTAAAATATCATACAAGTAAAATGTAAGATAGATCCAAAACATTGCTGTGGCCCAGGGATGCTTTAGACCTGGAAGAGAATGTATCTTTTCACTTCGCATGATCCCGAAAAATTTTTTGGCACTAAAACAAACAACAGTTTTCTGTGCTTTTGCGGACTTGGAAAAGGTGTTTGACAGGGTGGTAAAAAAGAGATTATGAGAGATACTGCCCCGGTACAATGTGAGCGGACTTTTGCTACAGGCTGTAAAGTCTCTTTACAGAGATCACTCAGCCTGCATGCAAGTAGAAGCTGGCATGTCACCTTGGTTTGACATCCAACTTGGTGTGTAAACAAGGTTGCACCATGTCAGCTTGGTTGTTCTATTTATATTTGGATGGTTGTCTTCAAGGAATGAGAATGTGAAGTGACAGGGGACTAGAAGTAAGTACCTTAAATATGAATTGTATGTTTTATGCATATCATGCAGTGCGTATTGCGTCAACAGAAAGCGAGTTTCAAGCATTGGTTACCAGTCTGAAAGGAGGGTGTGCGAATAATGGTCTAAGTGCGAATAAGATGAAGGTATATAAATAAGACGAAAGTAAATGCGAATAAGACGAAGAATATTTGAAAGTAAAGAAAGGACAGAATGCAAGACCAATGTAAATGATAAGATATTAGAACAAGTGAATGAGGTAGTATATCTGGGAAGTATGTTTAGTAGAGACGCAAGATACGAAATAGATGTGGAAGGCGTATTGCTGTCGGTAACAGAGTTAACGGTGCATTAGCTGCATTGTTGAGACGGACGGCAACGTCGGCATACCTGTGTATTTGGTTGTACACAACGCATTGTTGGTACCGACACTGCTATACGGCAGCATAGCGTGAGTATTACAGAAGAAGAATTTAAGAAATATGAATACTGTAGAGATGCTATCTCTTTGTAGGATATGTGGAATCAGTGTAGCTGATCGCATATCCATGGCAGTGATACAGAATGGTTGTTACTAGCGTGGATATCACAGTGAAAATGAAGAAAAACTTGCTGAGGTGGTTTGGGCACGTTGAGCGAATGAATGGGATAAGAATGGCAAAAAAGATTTATGAAGGAAAAGTGAGTGGTACGAGTAAGAGAATGAGGAGGAGACCTCGGTTGACCTTCGAAAACACAGTATCTACGATGCTGGAGGGGGGTCACGTAAAAAATATGAGGACCCCCCAGAGAGCATGTACGAAGAGTTCGATGACAGTGGACAAGGAGAAAGAGGTATGCCGAGACCGTAGCGTTTGGCGCTTCGTTCTCTCTGCCTACCCCGCTAGGGATATAGCGTGAAGCTAAGTGAAGTGAATGAAGGTTAATTTACGCTGGTCACACAGGAGGCCGGTGGTCCCACTGCCGCACACGCAGCGCCCGCGCAAGCAGCGGCCGCCGCATTGCGGCGCGCGACACGCCGTGCGCCGACACCGCGCGCCCCCCGCACCCCCCGCACCCCCCGCGCCGCCCGCGCCCCCCGCGCGCCCCGCTCCGCCGCCCGCGCCGCACGCCGCGCCCTCACATGCGCCCACGTTTTGACCCTCTGAAAATATTCATAAAACACTCTTTAATTACTAAATTTAAAAGCGTATAAAATTTTTGAAAGTACCAGAATTTGAACTCGCGCCTCTTGGATAGTGTCCAAGCGCTCTGAACAACTAAGCCATACACATACATATATATTCTTAGTATATTTTTAATATTTTTTATGTGCGGCTAAATCACTGCATTAGAATTGTAAATTGTCATATGCATCATGCAAATTGGAAGGTCGCCACAAAACCTATTATTTCGAATAAAATAAATCTATAATGAAGACTTTACCTTCTATGTTTTGTGGTTCCAGTGGCAACATTATATTATTGATGTGCAAATTTCTGAAGCAGCCGCCATATGTCTCTGGTGGTCCCGACATTACGTCAAAAGGCAACGTAGACAAGTCTTTAGCACCTCCTGAAAAAAAAAAACACAATTCGGTATAGAGATCGAACTCTATTATTTTAGAAAACAGATTTATTTCGTCCGTAAACACCTTTTTATTGTTAAGTTTAATTTTTGAGACTAGTAAGGCCTGTCATAGCGCAGGGGATGTACCCCTGCGTGCGACTTTTTTTTATGAAAAAGAGAAGGCAAACGAGCATACGGGTCACCTGATGGTGAGTGATAATCGCCTCCCAAGGCCCCGTGTACCACCAGGGGAGCTGCAGGTGCGTTGCCGGCCTTTAAGGTGGAGGTAGACGCGATTTGTGAAGGTATTCATGTCGTATCAACCTAGAATAACTGCCGCGGGCGGTTCCACAGACGTGTGGCGCATGGAAGAAAATTCCTACGAAACCGCACAGCAACGGAGTGCCACTTGTCCAGAGTATGTGGATGGTACTTTAGTTTGTGACGTATTGTGCAGTTAGAAAATTCGGCAGCAGGTACCAAATCAAAGTCCTTCAGAACACTCCCCGTGATAAATGCGGTAGAGAACGCACAGCGAGGATGTGTCTCTAAGCAAAGCAAAAGTGTCAAACCCCTCATTGATCATTCATCACAATTCGAACGCCTCTACGTTGTATGTGAACAGCTGGTTCAAGCTGATACTGGGGTGCACCAGCCCAGAAGTGAGAATATTATTCCATATGAGACCGAACCTGGGGATTATACAGGGCCAAAGGGAGCGACTATACATCCATCAGGTTGTAGATTCGATCCCAACTCGGGAAAACGAAATAATAATATTTTTATTTCTTCGTCCTGGCCTCAAGTTCAGCGGAAAAGGAAATCGGAACGGAGTATCTTAACATTAGGTTTCTAAGTCCCCTTTGCCTATTCTATCGTGTGCAGAATATAATTTCATAATGAAAGCACATTAAAATAATAGAGTGTATTCTTCATATTAAAATGTTTTTATGAAATTAAGAATCTACTCGTATATAACATTAAATGATTATGTTTATGAAGTCTACAAATCTGTCCTCAAATGTTTTATGAATAGGGAATTTGTGGTATGATTACTTCTGCCATATTTAAAAGTAGTGTGAGGCCTGTCGTGGCGCAGCGGCACAAGAGTGTGACTGTACTGTAACCGACAGGTTCTGGGTTCGATCCCCAGTCGAGGAAATGAAATGTTTAATATTTTCAATTTAAATATTTAATGTTTCATTTTCTTCGCTCTGGTAATAAGGCAAAGCGCGGCGTTGAGTTCCGCCACTCAACACGCAATGCCTCAAATTCGGCGGAAAGTGGGGAACGGAAGTGGAACGGAGTGTCATAACACTAGGTTTCACTTCCGTTCCCTCTGCCTACCCTGCCTGCGGGATACAGCGTGAAGCTGAAAAAAAAAAATTTAAAGTATATCATTTATTTTATTTATTTTTTTTATTTATTTGTCTTTATTGCACACGAAACAATAAAAAGGGGAAAAAAAATAATATCAAGAAACAGAAAAAAAAGGCATGCAAAGGCGGCCTTATTGCTTCAATCAATCTCTAACAGGCAACCTTTAGGATTTAAAAATTTATATAAAAACAGACTTGAGAAAAGAAGAATGGCGTAACAGTGCAAATTTTATTTAAAGAGAATAAATAAATACTATATAATAAATAATAAAATGGAAATACAAACATATATACACACACACACACATACATACATATACATACATACTTTAACAAAAAAAAGTATACATAAAAACACGAGTCAGCATAGTCAAAAATCGGTAACAGTAAGGACTTATTCAACTAACTATAACAATTAGCTAGCTAAACGATTATTCCTATACTATTGTTTCAAAATAAAACTACAATATACACAAGCTGATAGCTCATATCAAGAGCACAGGCTACGTGACCCACCAATGACGACGGTGGCTTCGCTGGCCGTGTGGGGGTAGGCGTGCGCGAGCATGGTGTCGGCGGTGAGCGCGCCGTCAACCCACACGTAGAGGCGGTCGCCGTAGCGGCCGGCGCGCACGCCGTGCCACTGCCGCAGCGACAGCACCACGCCGGACCTCACCAGCGACGTCAGGCCCGACAGCTGGTCTGCAATGAGCATCTTCATTTTTTTTAACTGGTCTGAAGTGTTGTTAAACACTTATATTAGACTATATGACGGGAATCGTTTCCCGTACCGTTCTAGAAATCTGAGTGATTTTCGAACCAAACACACATTATATAAAAAGGTCAACAATTTTCTAAATTAACAAATTTTAAAATCTTATTTTTTTTAATTAAAAAAAATAAACAATATCACGTAATTCGTTTCTTGGAAAAAAACACTAGGTTGCTAAGTTCCTTCACCCTACCCTGCCATAAGCAAAATACACTGTGTAGCTGGAAAAAAAACTAAAATTACCTGTCCATCTATATTCCAGCAGTCCTCCTTGCAGCGACAACGTCGTATAGAAATGAGGAGTTTGTACGAACATCACAATACCTCTTTCCTTGGTTGGTTTTATTTCAGCCTCGAGAGCTAAACTCACGCTTGATATAGACCGTGGGTACAATTTCAAATAGGATCTGGTGCCCGTGAACAGTATGTCAATTGGTATTAGATCTGGATGAATAGAAAGAAAATTCAAAGCATTGCAATTAATAAATCTTATTCTTTTTTTTAGCTTCAAACTCAATCCCGCACATGGAAGGGTAGGAACAGGGAATCTGAGAACCTAGTGTTAAGACACTGCGTTCCGTTCCCCACTTATCGTCAAATTTGATAAAGAGCGGAGGTCAACGCCACGCTTTGTCCTGTTACCAGCGTGAAGAAATAAACATATTAAATATTTCATTTTCTCCTACACTTGTCGCGTTTATTGTCCCACGCTTGTGCCCCTGCGTTACGACTGGACTTCTTATTATTGGAAATTTAATTTTACAAATATTATTAATAGTTGTATGAGTATAGAATGTAGAGTAATTATATTTTTGATTATCAGTCATATTTTCACGTTACTGGAAATACTGTCTTCTTAAGACAATAGGTTTTGGTTCGATTTATTATTTAAGAAGATTAAACGTCTCTTGAAAATATATATTATATAGCGACGCACCAGAAAAAAATGAGTAAGTAAGTAATAATAAAGTTAGCAAATAAATAATGCTATAACAAAAAATATAAATTGTAGCTTGATAAGAATATATATGTTTTATTGTACGGCTGTTTTAGAAGATTTTTCTATATTTCGTGTCAAATAACATTTTAAAGTGTTATATTATTAATAATATTTAAACAAATTATGGCTACCTTGGTCACAATTAGCCCCCGTTTTTCCGTAAGGACAGTCACATTCCGCATTATCAAGCGTCATCACGCAGGAGCCTTTACATTGAGAATTTGAACGATCACAAGGACTTCGCGTTACGCCACATGTGGCCCCAAACCAACCTTCGTTACAAATACATCTAGAAAAAAATGGTGTATAGTCTTAATTTAGTTACTTGCAAAAGTAAATAAGTTTACGTTAGATAGTTATAAGATATATAAGAAAATATGATAAGGCGGAAAGGTTAAAAATCATCAGTTCATCATGGCGCAGTAGAACAGCGTTGGATTCTAAGCGCGACGGTTATGGGTTCAATTCCTAAAGAGAATAAATCATTTTTATTCTTACGCTGCGTTAAGAAAACAAAGCATGGTCTAGAGTTCCACAGAACAATGAAAGCTTGGAAAAGTATATAGAAAGTAATAAACGAATTGATTGTTATTTGTGGGTTATAGCGTAAAGAAAATAAAATTAGATTTAAAAAAAAAAATGTCGATAATATTTGAATTCCGTACCCGTAAGTAGCCGGTGAATGAATACAGACACCTCTGGGGGCATTACATGACTTGGCGGTGCACTGCGCGACGCCGCACTGGCCGGCGCCGCGCCCGCCCGCCGCGCCCGCCGCGCCCGCCGCCGCGCCGGCGCCCACGGCCTGCCCGCCCACCTCCCACACGCAGCCGCGCCAGCCGCTGTGCAGGGGCAGATCATGGGGCAGCAAGTGGAAATCTTGAGATGGGTGTCCGCCTAGAACACATTGAGCAGTCTTTTTAAGATCATCAATTTACATTATAATGTACACTGAAATAAGCTTAACAAAAAGCGGGAGCGTCTTATTGTGCTAATATATCAGGGGAATAGTATGTTACATTTCTGGTAGTAACATATTGATGACCAAGAGCTGATAGCTTTCTAACGAAAAGTAGTAGTAGTTATCGTAGTAAATTGATAGTAGGTAACAAAAATATACTTTACCAATATACACATAAGGTAAAAGAGTCATGTTGGAGCGGTTGGCCGGCGCGTTTCCAGTGATGTTGTACCGACTGTCTATAATGAGTCCGGCGGTGCGTCCCCTTCGCCACACTCGGACCACATGTCCGCCACGACGAGCCCCCAGTGCACGAGATGTAAATATCCTCCGTGGACCTTAAATTAAATTCGCTTTCATTATAAATATAAAAGATACATATAAAAGAAACTTTAAGTAGATACTTGAAAGTTTATTTTATATTGTTATTTTTATTTTTTTTAATTGTTTTGTTGTTGCCTTTTGATACTGTTGCTTTTAATGAGAACATCATAAATTTATATATTATATTAATATAATGTTTTCTGTTAGCGATCTATGAGTAATAAGTAATAAGGAAAAAAAACAATAATACATACTTTAATAAATAAATAACTGATTAGATGAATGGATAAACAAATAAAATAAAGCTGTATAGATTTTATAGTAACTATTTTCAAAATTATTGGTTCAGCAAAAGAATATAAATATTGTCATTAATAACCTATGTATTGATTATAAAATAAAATTATATACAATTAATTCTAATCTGGAGTAGTTAAGTCATATTTTAATTTCAATATCTAAAATTAATGATAAATGTGAATGAATGATAAATAATTAAAAACAATAAAAATATTCAGTCCATAATTAGTTTTAGAATTAACAATTTTACAAAAAAAAATACAATTCTACATACTTTAAGTAAAAAAATAACAATTTACCACTTCCCATATTCCACGTCAACATAATATAACCCTTAACAAAAGTCAGAGCTAAATGCTGACTTCTTGAATCATGACGACCACTTTGTCCGACGAACATCAGCAATGCTATTTGGTCCATATCAGATGTTTGAAAACGCATTCGCAAGTCAAAGCGATCGGAGTTCATAGCCGCAGAGGACAAAGGATACATCACGTATGAAGACACACCGGTTGTTATTGGAGCTAGCGATGGCCGAGTTATTTCTACATCTGTTAAAGAAATTCATCAAGATTATTCGTAAATAGTAAATGTAGCTGTTTAAGCTAAGGATACTGGAAATATTCAGAAAAAATAGTTTAGCAATAGTTATTTCATAAATATTTACAGTAAATCAGTTTGACTAAGAGAATTTTATTAGCGGGCGTTAGATAAATATGTATGTACAAATTAATTATTTTTCAGCTTCATGCTGTATCCCGTACATGGCAGGGTAGGCAGAAGGCTAAGGCACTTCACCCCACACTTTCCATTGACTTCTAGAGGCATTGCGTCTTAAGTGGCAGCTTGTGCACCTGCGACTACGACTGGCCTCATTTATAAATGAACTAAATCTAGAGTAGATACTACATATATAATGAAAATATCTTACTGTATTCACAAAATATCCCATGTTTTCCAAATGGGCAAAGACATAAGAATCCACTTCCAGGGTGACGGACGCAACTGCCTCCATATTGGCAAGGGTTATGGTCGCAAATTGAATGGTTACAATGATTTCCCATCCAACTGAAAGCCAAGGCATAAATAGCATAATATGTTGCATATATAACTTTAAAATATGTAGAATACTTTTTTAGGTAATATAAAAACAATCTGCACCAAACAATAGCTGGTTTACCAACAAAAAAGCATTTTATATAAAGTTTAGAAATCTTTTTATTATTTAATAAAAAGACTAAATATATAAGCATCAATAACTCGTACATTGCTCATGAATTATATTCACATAAGAATAATTAAAAAAAATATCTGGACTTTCCTCCAGTATCGTAGATACATCCCACTCATCTCTTTACCATTCATTTTTTATTCATAAATATTTTCGCCATACTTTCTTGACTCATTCGCTTAAATAAACCACCTGAGCACGTTCTTCCGTGACATCCTCTCTAGAAGCTATCATTATACCAGGCTGAATCTCCAATATTGTTTATTACAACCCTGTTAAACCCTGTTAAATTTGATCCATACATCTTTTTCTAGGTCTAAAGCCTCCTTCGGTGTCCACAACAACCTTTAGGTGTCTCTTGTATTTTTTTCCCTAATATTTTAGCATTAACTTTAAAAATGGTGGCTGTACCCCACCGATAGCCATAGCATAATAAATTACACAATTAGATTTGGAATCCTTTTTGCACTAACATAATTACACCTGACATAGTACAAATTTTATCTATATACCTAGCCGAAAATGTCCCTTTTATCAAAATATGTATTAGTAGCTTTAAGTTACATTGAATTTCAATTTACCCGTTAGCACAAGAGCAAGTGTAGCTGTCCCCACGATCGCTACACGTGCCTCCATTTAGACACGGCGATGATAAACACGATAATGACGAGCACTGTGTCACCTCCGCGTCGAATGCATCGTCGAATATATTACGCTTTTCGCCATTTACCTTAATATATGACAAATGTTATAAATTAATACCATGACAAAATAGCTACCATCGACAGGATCCTTCATAACATACAGTAAGCAAAGAGGGAATCTAGTATTATGACATTTCCTTCTCCATAAGAAAATTATTCATTTCCCGGAGAGAGATCGAGCGCACGATCGACGAGTCATCTGACGCTAAATCGTTTTTACAATTAAGAAAGTTTAGCTTCATCTATCGTAGCACGGGAAGATCGCGTGCTCTGACAGAACAGTGGTTGTGTGTTCAATTTCTAGTCTATCGTTCTATAGAACATTCATTGGGTATACCCAATGTCCCAAAATTTGAGAGAAATGCGGAGAAAGGAGTACTTTGATGCTATGTTTAGTTGGTCTACCTTACTGTAAGCGGCGTAAGGCGTGAAACTAAAATCGAAATGTTAATGCCAAGCGCACTAAGGTAAACAATAACAAAACTTAGAGAGAGCCTTAATGTTTTCAATAAAATTGTAAGAATCGAATTCTTTTTTACCAAACTTATTTATTCAGCTTCACGCTGTATCCCGCACACGGCAGGGTAGGCAGAGGGAACTTGAGAACTTAGTGTTAAGACACTCCGTTTTACTTCTGTTCCCACTTTCCGCCGATTTTTTTTACAGAAGATTTTTTACAGTCACACCATTGTGCCGCTACGCCACGACAGGCCTCGTTAACACGTTGAAACTTGTTTAAATCTATTTAGAGGGACATTGAGTTAAAATTACTGGCCAAATAGTTTTTACTTAGCAGTACCTATATACTATTAAGAGTTGCAGAAGCTATTTTCATTTGAATATAATATAAAAAAAATAACTGAATGTTAATTAGCTGTGAGATATTTACTTATGTACATACATTTAAATCATCAATACATCCGACAAAAGGCTTATTTTCAGTATAATTTGTGTTTGGTGTATTTCCGAAGGTAATAACAGTATTGTTGTCTAAGGACGTGATACTGGACACTTGACCGCCGCTCATTGCTACAGTGTCGTTTAGACGCAGGGTGGCGTTGCAGTGTTTGTCCTTCAAGTAGAGGTCTAATCTGTAAATATATTAAATGCAAGGTTAACATTTTGAAAACATTTTAATGTTCCGCTGTACGCTATGTAATAATAATAATAATAATAATACTTTATTGTACACTACATAACAAACAAAAGCAAAAGAAACATATAAACAAAGATGTACAGCAGGCGGGCTTATCGCTATCAGCGATCGATGCTAGGCAACCTTAAAGTATACTTAGGAGTGGTTATATCGGTAGGTGTACTTGCTTTAAATAGACATATATTTATATACGTACATATAGACATACATATATATAAAGAGCGGCGTTGGCGTTCCCTCTGCCTACCCATACGCGGGCCATGCGCGGGATACAGCGTGAAACAGAGTGAAAGAGTTATTATTAATACTATACCGCAGACATTTGGTCAGTACAATTCTTATATGTGCCACCGAGCGTGTAACTGTTAAAGCGATGACGTGGTTTCAATTGGGGAAATGGGAAAAATGTCATATTTTCATTTCTTCCCTCTCGTAACGCGGCAAATTGCGGCGATGGGGTCCGCCATGCATTATGCAATAAATAAACTGCCTCAATTGAATTCTCATGATACATGATTTTTTTTGTACGAATAATAAGGAATAGTTTTTACTTATTGACAAAACGAAAAAAAAAATATGAATGTAGCACGATTTGAAACCGCGCTTTGTGGAATGTATCTATGTTATTGTTGATCTCAAATAATGATCTGATAAGCATTTACTGTCAAGTACATACCTCGTTTCAATTTTCATTAAGTATCCTTTGTTAACGTACGTTTTCAGTTCACTCAACAGCATTGTTTGATAACCACAGGAAAACTCAAATTTCAATAAACCGGAGCTCATATAGAGTTTCATGTATGCTCCCTTAGTTATATCGACATGCATTATTTGACCATCATTTAATAAAGTTTTTGCATTAAATTGGATCGCAATGGACGTAGAATTTTTAACATGATGAGAAATATAAGAATTTCCATCAAAAGCCGCTGAGGTTATTATAATTTTATTTTCGCAAAAGGTACCTTCGTAGTTGAAGAGACAATGACACTGAAAAGAGTTTCGGAAAGATGAAGCAAAAAATGTTATATTTACAAGTTTCTTACTAAAGCAAAAAAAGAAAACAGGCAAAATATTAGGCATTAATTGTTAGAGGACGTCATATATATTATCTACAAATGTGTCAGTTGTGGATTTGCATAACTTGCAACAAGGTAGCTTATCAATTAATTAAAAAAAATAATAGCAGAATTATACACTCACTTTTATTCCATTTACACCATTGATACAAGTCCCGTGATTGTGACAAACAAAATCCGTGCAATCCGAATGGGACGTTGGAAGTACTTGTGTAGTTTCATCCCCTACTGTGGTAGGTTCTGTCACTTCTATGGAAGTAGTAAGCGTAGTTAGATCCGTTTTATCTACTGGCGTGTCAGTGAACATTTTTTCCGTGGTCGTATCTATTTTAGATGTTAATAAAGGAGAATCAGTTATCACATCTTCAATTGTAGCAGGCATTTTTGTTGTTGTGTCTGTTTTGTGCGTTTCTAAAATACTTATTGTAGTTGGTTCTTCAGTCGTTAATTTTATAGTTGAATTTACATTATTATCCTGGGTTATAAGCGTTGTTTCAGTCATTTGTTGAGTCGTTGCTTTGCTTGTTTCAATTGTAGTGTCAGTTGGTAGTGGTATATTGATAGTGGACACGTTTTGTTTAGTACAAACATCACTACATTCAGTTGTAGATTCTGTTCTAGAGTCATCAATTTCAAGTGTTCTTTGAGTTTCAATCATTGAAGTTACGATCCCAGTTACCAAATCGGTTGTAGATTTTGCCCCTTCATGCATTTCTGTAGTAGTAACAGTGAGGTCGGTTTCAATGAGTTTAGTTGTTAGAGTGCTAACACCAACATCAGTTGTATACTCTGAAGGTACTGTAACATTACTGAAAGTTGTCACACTTGAAGATTCAGTTACAGCAAGTGCCGTTGTGCCGATGTCTATAGTCACGTTATATTTAGTAAAATCAATTGTCGTTACACTATCCGTACTACTTGATTCAGTGTATAATGTTGTAGTGGTCTTCGTTTCATTGTAACTTGGTAATTGTGTAGACATATATTCACAATCGTAGCTGCCATCGTCTAGGATAAAGCACTCACACAACGCACCGGTAAGTTTCGGTGGACATGAGCATGTGAAATTATCAACTCCATCGATACATGTTCCTCCATTCATGCATCTGAATGAGATAGTAAACAAGCTTTAATTTATTGCATACCTTGATATTTAACAAAGTTCACTTATATTTTAATATTTACCACTAGCGCCTTTGACTATAAGCACTATGGTTGTAGGTTCGATAAGAATCAAATAATGTATTAAGGCAATACCTACATAAAAACGGAATACTTTATCACTGGGCTAAGTAGCTAATATGAAAGATAATTTAATAATATGTAATACTAATCCTTTGACATGATATATTGTGTGTTTCTAATATAAAATTGTTATGAGAATTGCAATAGTTCTAGAATATGACGATCGATGCGTCTGGCCGGCGTAGCGGGGGCGAAGACCGTCTGTAGACGGGAATGATATTTTTGCTCATCGACCAGTCTAGCCTGATAATTAATAGCTTTATAGTTTCTGTGTACCTATATGTAATTTTTTTTAGCTAGTTTCTATACGTGTTATATTTTATAATAAATTGAAAATATTTTTTTATTGACAGATATTTGATCAATGATAGAGAAGTTATAATACATTTATCCATTCTTAGTAATATTATCCACACTTGACAGCAGGCAAAATGAAATAAGTACGTGTAATATATTATCAACAAAAATACATATATATGTCTATTTATATACCAACTTCAATATTTATGTGTATTTTTTGTAATTACGATTTGCCCGATTTTAACTAATAATGTTTATTCGCGAATGACAATGGCTCTTTAGTGTATATAATTATGTAGGTATAAATATGCTTGTAATGAACTTGGAATTATTAACCATGTTTCTGAATCTGCTAAGCACTTTTTGATTTTTGACTTTGTGATGTTGAAAATATATAAAATCTAGATAGATAAATATAAGATTTAGTTTCAACATAACTCTATTTGATACATATTTTATTAAAACGAAATTGTTTCTCGATTAGTTTTTTTTTATTTTATATTTTTAATAGAGTAATCGTGGTTTCATTATTAGATATTGTTTAGTCAATCTATTACGGCGGTTCATCAAGGACCCACCCAGATCTATCATTTTAAATATCAATAGAAAAGCTCATTACGCTTAATAACTTTTGCTAAAGCTGCATTTTATTATTTCTCTTAGTTTACCTGGACCACTGCGGTTTCTCCTTTACATAAAGAAAATTTCGAAATCTATTATAGGCTAGATCTTGCCTTGAACTTAAACCCCACCACAATAAAAAGTTAAAGCCATATCCGTCCAATAGTTCAGACAAGAAAAAGACAAACAGACAGACGAAAATCTTCGTCTTAGTTCAAAGTAAAAGTCATAGTATTCTATGACTTTATTTCATACATTGAATATATAGAACGACATCTTTTTCTTTTTTACTTCTTTTACTAAAGTACAGATTATGATTTTATCACTCACTTTGGGCCCAATAGGCATTCGTCGTATTGCAACTCGCACCTCTCGCCGTGGTAGTCGGGCACACAGTAACAGACCCTCACGCCGTCTTCCACTACGCATAGCGCGTTACTACTGCAAGAGTCTTCGTCACAAAATTCTATTTGCACTTCGCAACTTTTACCAGTAAAACCTTGAAATGATACATATTCATAATAACAACAAATGTTTGTTACTCAATAATACATTTTTTTAGTGGGCGTTTTTGAAAACAAGTTTATCAAATTATGTTGTTATCACCTTCGTAGGGAGATTAAAATGAATTTTCGTCTAAGCCTCCATCAAAAAATATTGCTTAGAATAAGCATTTGTTAAGAATAATATGTATTAAATATTCTAACATATTTAAAGTGATGTTCTCTACACTTAGAAAAGAAAAGTTCGTTTTTTTAGCTGTAAAAAAATTATAAGAATTTCGACACAGCTTGATGATGAGAAAGTACAGTTCAGTAGTCTGTTGTGTAGTGTGTTTTTACCTTAATGTATGTATAAAAACAAACTTGGTACCAAATCAAGTTTCTATGTGGTTTAGAAGTGGCTCAAAAACCTTTTTGACAAGTGAGTGTGTCAGTCACAAAATTGTCTAACGTAAATTGGTGAAATTTTGTCTTCTTTACAAGTTAAAGTATTACAAATTATAGTAGATTGAAATACTTCTTGTAAAATATACATTGCACATTCCCAACTTTTTAACTTGGCAGGACACTCTGGCGCTTCATACGTTTTCCTATAAGAATTCCCTCCGTATAAGAAATATTTATTATCTATAAAATTTCCTATTGGTAACTGTATATATAAATAAAAAAAACCCTTACCGTAAGCACAAGCACACATATAGTCCGCGTGAATATCAATACATACACCGCCATTTTTGCACGGATCGGATTGACATTCATCTATTTGCTCTTCGCATTTCGGTCCAGCCCATCCTATGAATTGATATACGATGTCTTAGAAATAATAAGTATTTTTGGTACAAATTATTTCAAAGGCGCACCAAACTTAGAAAGACTTAAAAATAATAGATTTGGTACGTATGATTTCTAATAGGTAAATTTAGAACTTCTAACAATATCGTTATACAGTTGGGTGTGTTTTCTAAACGAAATAGTTTTAGCTTTCTTTCAATATATTTCTTTACAAATATTTTTTTCCTTAATTTAATATTATTATATTTATGAACTTGCATCTTTAATGGATAATTGCATATAAAGGTTGAAATACTGGCTCATTACCCGGCACATTGCGGGGGTTGAAGTGAAGGTCTGATGTTAATAATATAGAGTACTATAGTGTTATTTTTATTTGCCTTACACTGTATTTCGTGTATAGCAAGGAGACAGAGAGTCTAGTGTTAGGATAGTAAGTTTCCCATTATTTGCCAAATTTTCGATACATTGTGTTTTGGGTGACGAAATCTCCACTCTTTGTCTTGTAATAAAAATATATCTTTACTTAGAAAGTTAATAGTATAAAGTTTCAATTTTATATAACAAATGAATTCGAATGTACAAAGTGCATTTAAAATCTACTATATTCATTTATCAACAAGATATTGTAACTAAATTATATAATATTGTAACACAACACCTGCCAAACATTTGCAGTAGAATTTATATCCAGGTCCTTCAATACATTCTCCGCCGTTAAAGCATCTAACTTCTTCACTACTATTGCAGACAGCAACGTCCAGTTCACAGTGGTCTCCAGAGAAACCGGGGGTACAGTGGCAAATGTATTCGTTTGTCATGTCAATACAAGTGCCATTGTTGAAGCATGGATTAGACTCGCATTCGTTGAAATTAGTCTCGCAATTATCACCTTAAAAATTATTATTTTTTTTATTACTGAATTTCTATAGAATATTTACAGTTTTTAAGATAATTTATATACTTTTTGCTTCATTGTGTAAACTACTGACAAAGATATTTTCGGTTGTCAGTGCATACATACATGGTCTTTACATTCTATTGGCGGAGCTCAGCAAGTGACCAGAGCGAAGAAATGAAAATAGTTAATATTTAGTTTTCTCGAGTAGCGTCGGATCCACTACCAGTCGCGTTTATAGTCCCTACGCAAATAGCAGGGCTCATTTTTGACAATAATAAAGTACTATAGGCTATAGCCTATAGCTAGGCTATGAATAAGTATAGTAGCTTTTGTGCATAGCTAGAGCAACTTGGGGTCATCATTCAATTTAAAAGGGTATAAAACACGTATAAAAATATGAACGTATGGCTTAGTTGGTTAGAGCGCATTGGCGGATTCCAAGAGGCGCGGGTTCAAATTCTGTTTTCAAATTTTAGTGCGTTTAAATTTTAATACGCTTTTAAAATCTAAATTTAGTATCAAAGAAATTATCAATAATTTATTGTTTAGATATTTCTAGTAGACAATACTATTTTAGTTTCAAATATAAGTCACCTTTGTTAACCTTTCATATAAAAAGGTTAGACACAATCGCTTTATATTTTTTCAATTAATAAATTGGAAATAAATAATGATAACCAAAGGATTCACAGAGTAGGTACATTTTACGAGTGTGATCAACTATAACCTACAAAGATTATTGCATGGATAATAATAATATCTTACTACATACCTACTTTATTTACCCTAATAAAACTAATAAAAGGACTTAAGAATAATCATGGGCATATCTAGACCTATTTTCCAGGTCTCTCCTGGCCATTAGATAGTGACTACTCTGAAGCCGTAGCTCTACCGAAGATAAGTTAACGTTTAATGTACGAAAAGAAAATGTTCACAAACATTAATTTACTATGTAACGATAAGATTTTTATGAAATTAGAATTCAAATAGAAGATGCCATTTTCGATTTTAAGTACCCAGTACCTACCTATAAATCCATCTGGACATGAACAGTTGTATGCAGCTACACCGTCTATACACGTGCCTCCATTCTGACAGGGACTGGACCAGCATTCGTCCCAGTTTGTTTGACATTGCACCCCAGTGAAACCATCGATGCAATAACATGCATATGTACTGAAAATATTTATTGACTATAAGCATTAAATAAATAACACTCACTCACTCAGCTTCACGCTGTATCCCGCACACGGCAGGGTAGGCAGAAGAAACTTGGGAACCTACTGTTACGACAATTCGGTCCACTTCCGTTCTCCACAGTCCGCCTAATTTGAGGCAATGCGTATTGAGTGGCAGAACTCAACGCCGCGCTTTGCCGTGTAACCAGAGCGAAGAAATGAAAACATTAAATATTTAATTTAAAAATATTAAATATATCATTTCTTCAAGTGGAAATCGAACCCACAACCTGTTTATTATAGTCACACGTTAGTGCCGCTGCGCCACGACAGGCCTAAATAAATAATATATGAAGTCAAATAGTTCATATATACCAAGCTTAAATACTGACTAACTACTCCTAGTAACAGAAAACGCCCTACTTTTTGTGAAGATGAAGAGAACTGATTATATTATTATTATTAGGTATAGGTATTATCAGATGTGTACATACCTGTTAATGTCATCGATGCAAATACCATGCAAACAAGGATTTGCAAGACAAGCAATGCCTGCTGATACTGCTGGTACCGCAATTACAACCCACCAAACAAATACACACTGCGATTTATTATTTTCTAAAGACATTTCTCAGAGATTTAACTGTAAAAAGTTTCTATGGAGCATAGTTATTGTGAAAATTATATCAATAATAGTTTTTAATGATACAAAGTATTAGAAAATCCAAATATTTTTCGTTTGTTTTATTAGTTTAGTTAATTTCCTTTAAAATAAGAAAGTTTTTGTTAAGTAATTTTAAAAACTTCAATGTTCATAGAAATATGTATATGATCACGAAGTATAAATATATGACTTTGATTTAATAAATAGGTACACCACCTTAAAACCAACTATTCGATGTTTGAATAAGAATTAGGTCTCGCTTAGGTGTGGTTTATCCGTACGTGTCGCTATAGTAACCATGAACACAATACTCACGAGCGACGGTCAATGGTTGAATATTGATAAAATTTTAAATGAAAATGAATAATTTTTTTATTGTGCTTTTATTTATTTAACAATTATATATGTTTATATATAACAATACGCAACATATAATAGACACTTAATATAGACATTTTTTAAATGATATAAGCAAAAACTACTCAAGGTAGGCTACCCAGTTTCGAAGGAAATGTAAATAATTAATTACTTTAAACTGACCTGTGGATTAGTAAGTGTAATTAGAAGAGAAGTGTTCTGGAAACTTTTATATTAATAGAGAAAACCAGGATTTTCCATGTAGTGGCTCGATTTCCAAGCAAACAAACTTAGGAGGGAGGACTAGTTGTAATATAATTCCTATTAGAAAATGGACGCAACAACCTTAATTCAACGCAATCAACGCAATAATTCAACAGTTCTATAGATGTTTAAGTATAGAGCTGTTGAATTATTATTATTTATTTAAACTTATTAAAATAATGTTATTGTAAATCGTAAAAATAAAACTACATTTTTTCATGTTTGTAGGATAGGTTTACGTATATATATCATATTTTATTAATTTAGGTTTCTTAATAATATTTTATAGCTTATAGTCCAGAGAAGAATTATTTCATTGTTTTAAAATAATTTTAATGCTCGCTCGCAATATAAACCTTATAAATAAGAGTAATATCAAATTCAATTTATTTTACGCGCGAGAATTGAAACTCTTTTAAAGCGCCAAGTTGTCAAATTTTAAACCAATCTTGTCATCGGTTGTAATTGTCATTTTTAGCCGATGCGGACATTACGTTCAAAAATCCGCTATAGTCGGTAATGTTAATAATATTTATTTGTAAGTGCCTTATACAAATTTGAAAATATAAAACCAATTACAACTTAATTTTATATTAAAAGTAAAGTTTTAGAGAATATTAATAAAAATTCTACTTATTATTATTTGCCTTAGACAAAATGTCAGAGTTTAATTGGACGGATTTTCGAACGTTACCTTACTTCAAAGGCCTTCAATTCAAGATGTGAACTGTATTATGGAAAGAGCTCAACATGGAACAATACCACTAGTTTCGAATCAGAATTTTGCTAAGTCGGTCATACGTTGCAGAATATTTTTCATATTTACTTGGCTAAAAAAATATATTATCAGACAAACTTTAACTTCGAACACTAAATTATTACACTTTCATTTATACTAACAACGATATTTGTGCTAAAAATGGATCCGGGTATTCTTTGTTTCCACCATTGTGAACATAAAGTTTTTTGTACTATTATACCCGAAAACTGCCCTGTTTGTCAACAGAAATTGGACAGATATGACTATAATCTTTTACCATTCAGGTAAGTATATTTATGTTAGTTAGAATAGCTATCTTATTAGAATAACAGAGGAGAGAGTATGTTACTAAGCAGCCTATATTTAACAGGGTACCATATCCGTTCGTAAAAGCTTCTCAGCATCCACGGGCGATCGTTATGAAACCAACTCACGGTGATTTTCTCAAGTAAGTTCTTTTTAATGATTTTGTAAAAGTATTTGGCAATTTCTTTATAAATGAGTCACCGAGTTCTTTACTGATAACCACATAATAGAACATTGTTTTACAGTGATTATTACAATTCCAAAGACTTGCATATAGGAGTTACTAACTCACAAGGGTATGTATTGGAATTTAGTGAGGAAGGAATAAGAGGTGTTGATCCTGTAACTAAAAAATGGAGTGATTGTGAAATAAGCTTAGATTGGGATCAATGTCTTCTATTAGAACAGTTTGATGAACTGTGGAATGAAATTTGGGACAGTGTGTTATTAAAGGTATTTTTTTTATGTATATTATTAATAAACCTTACATCAACAAAAGCTAAGATTGCGATAAAAGGTTGGATAACATCTGATTGTATCAGCTTTGCCAGATGTTCTCTGCAATATTTTTAAATTATTTAATAACAATATAAATTGTAATAAATATATTCAAAATGTACAACTCCTCTTAAGACTAAGTTACTACTTACTTAACAGCATTATGGAGTATACCAATTCATTTAAATTTTAAGTACTTATTTCAATTTAAAAAAATATATAGTTATCTATATCATCCTAATTGAAAATTTAATTCTAAGCTCAATTACAAATAATAAATTAAATACTGATTACTTAATTTATTTCTGGTCCACTTTTGTGAAAAAATATTTTTTTACCATAAAATGTTCCTTTTTTGTTAAATGTTTTATGTAAAAGAATTAAATTATCTGCTTGCGTATCCCCAAATTAAAATGTACCAATACTATACTGTATGTATACACACTGACATTGTTGTTACACATTCAGGTAAAGTAATTATTTCAATTCCCACTTTAGGAAAATGTATATGTAAGTATGTCTGTGGAAAATAGTGTCTTGTTCTCTGTCTACTATGCTTTATATATCATAAAATGTAAACCTTAAAAATAAACTTATAACAAATAAATTGTAATATTTTTAAATACTTTTAAAATGCTTCTTATTTTTAGGTCAGTCTAAGTCCACTCTGGGAAGCAGAAAGATATAATGAGGAGAGACATAATTGTTTCACATTTGTACTGGCATTCTTAAGAGCACTTGATTGTGGGGAATTGTCTGAAAGGGCTCAAGACCCAAAACTATTTTGTAAACAGTATGTGGTGCCTCGGACTTCAGCTGCCGGGAAATATATTTCTCTTTATAGGCAGCTCAAGAGACAAAGCTATTTTATCCAACAGCAATGATAGCCTCATCATATAATTATTTTATTATATGTATTTATTTATTTTCTGTTCAGTATTAACTGTGATTTCTCATATTTAGATAAGGGATTCTTTTATATCAATGCATTTAATCTAAGCCAAATAAGAATCTATTTATGTTAATTTTCTTTTATATCTAATTTATATGATACTTAAACCCTTTAAATTATGTTCATGAAATTGTTAAAAGAAGCTGTGTTACATTTTATATATAAAAAGACCGGGCCAATTTGATAAAACTATACATAATTAGAATAATCATCATTAAGGAAAAAAGGAAATGAATCCTCTCCTTTTATAAATCTTCCAATGTCAATGCCAATCTTGTCAGTAATCTCAATGTGAATACAGTAGAAACCCTAGGTACTAGGTAATTGTACTTAAGTGTTCATATGAATGTCTTGTATGGTTATGATTTAAAAGCATTATTTATTACATTAGATATTTTTAAATATAATTTTATTCACCTCTAAATTTATAGGGCTAATTAATCGGGTCTCCATTGTATTTAATTTATGATTTCTTAATTTTTTTTAACCAGGTTACGTGTGTATATTTTAATATTACACAAGTTTTGAAATCCAATGTTTCCATAATTTTGCAGTAATCATTGGTCACAAGTAGATGTTGTGTAAATGTGACATCTACAAATATATACGATTAATATGGCTGGAAAATTTTATTAAAAATGTGTAAAAATCACAAAAGAATAATAATTTTAAATTCTAGCTAAAAATAATATACAATGTCCTAGTGACAGTCGCAACTTTTTGTCACATATCCAATAATGGTAGACATAGCTTGAAAATCTTTTTACATTTATTTATGTTAAATTAAATAATACTACATTTATACATTTATACATATTATTATACCAATTCCAGTATAAAAGTGAAGTATACAATTTAATGTACTTGGTGTCTATTTAGAAATTTATATGTAGTTGTCAATTAGTGTTTTCTAAATGTTTACATGTGTGGATTTTTCCAATATCTATAAAAGCTCAAATCACTGTTATTTTCCACTAGCATATGAAACATGTACTTCCATACTCTGGGTCATATTTAAATGTTTCTATTTTAAATATCTTTAGAAAATTATCTATTTGATAATTATCTAAAGATATTTGACGTAATAGTAGAATTTACCTTATAATATCTAGATTTTACACAAAAAGATTTTTTATTTTAAGACCTATCGTGGTGCAGTGGTGCAAGCGTGTGACTAAACGCAACAGGTTGTGGGTTCGATCACCACTCGACGTAATAAAATATTTTATACTTTCAAATAAAGTATTTAATATTTTCATTTCTTCGCTATGGTAACAAGGCTAAGGGCGTTGAGTTTCCCCACACCAAATGCCTCAAATTTAGCGGAATGTGTGGAACTGAATGACGTGTCTTAACACTAGGTTCACAAGTTTCTGTAGTCGTCCTACCCCGCCATGTGCGCGATACACCGCGAGGCTGATTGTTTACTAGTTAAGAATTTCAAATCCACATTATTTTTCAGATTTATGTGGATACTCTATTAATCGGACTGGTTGTTGTGCTTAAGAATTCGGATAGACTTATTTCCATATAATTTAATATTTTAACAAGTACTTACATCAAATTATAAAATAAATAAGTATCTCTGCGTATATTATTATACGATTTACATTAATTTAAGAATTTTCCTTACTTATATGTACAAATATGCGATAAGCAGTCTGGATAATATTGAATCCATGTAATTGAGATTCAGATAATCATTTCTTCAAATAATCAATAAGTTAAGGATTTGTATTGGTATACCTAAGATTTTAGAATAGTGTCTTGTAATGACTAGCTAGGTATTATTAAACAAGTGAAGATAGCCACTGCCATCTTATAAATGAGAAGTGTTCAATAAAACGTAGTTAAGATCATCTATTCAATGTATATAAAAATATTAGCATAGAAAAGGCCTAGATATATAATAAAAATGAAATTGGATAAATTGTAGATATATAATAAAAATGAAATTGGATAAATTGTAAAGATTTTATCATCAAGTTGCTTGCATTTAGATGTAATGTGTGTAATTAAGTGAATCGTTTTAATTCTAAGTCAATATTTTTATATACATTTATAATATGACTGAGATTTACATCTACTCGGTAACAATTTTCCAAGTCCATTTTTGCTAATAGTTAAATACTTCTACATAATATACAATTAATGGCGTAAGTTAACTCCGTATACCTTGTATGTTTATTAGTATTAAATCGCAATATTGTAACTGGCAACCATTCTCGTTTTTTGAACCGTTTTTTACCTCGCTCTTTTGCACTCATTTCATTCCATTACATAAATTAATCATAATGATAAAGTAACAAATAAGCCACTTAAAATATCGAATAATTGCTATAATTGAGACAAGGGTATTTTAACACTACTTAAGTTTAAGTAGTTATTAACTTGCTGGAATTGCTTTTGTCTTCGAAGTAGTTGTACTTGATTTTTAAATTAGATTTATTACACTTGACATATAAGCTTTATTATTATCACGCAAATTGGTTAATCATATGAATTATGTTGAAATGTACACTCATATTTGTAGTCATGAAAAAGCATATTTGTATCGGTAATTTGACTTGCCTTTAGTAACATGTTTACACGTGCCTATAAATATGAGTGTTTGTTCCTATGAAAATATATACGATTTTTTTGTATTGATCTCTAAGACAATTTTACTAGGTGCTACAATTAGAATAAATGTTAAAACATTTCGGTACTTTATTATTTTCTATGTTTTGGAAATAAAGATCATAATTTATTGAAATTTGTTTATTTTTAATTAAATATTATAAATTACATTTCACAGCATCTTGAATAATAATATAGATGGTTAATTTTATAGAAGTAACTTCTTGGACTTCTAATTATAAATTATTATTGGTGTACTTTCACCGGGGCAGACTCCACGCCGACCCAGAACACTGCACCATTAAGAGCAATAGTGGCTCTGAAATAAAAAATATAACGATAAAATTAATGGTAACTATAATAATCATATACAATTATGATCATCGCAATGATTGTGTAATTATAAAAACTACTAAAATTATCTTTGTTTCCTTGCTGTGTTAAAATAAAACGTCGAGCCACGACACTCACAATGTGTCGAAGTTGAAAATAGTGTAAGTCCTGCCAATACCCTGTTACCAGTACCTCTCCTTACCCACTATACAGGACAAAGTATGAAACAAGCTGCAATATATTCTACAATATAATCAAATTGTAAAGTATTTGTGTAGTAAAATGAATTTGTTTACCTGAATTTAATAATGTCATTGAGGTCAGCAGGAGGAGTCCAAACGAAAGAGACAGTTTGTTTGTCGTCCTTGTGCTCGTGTTTCTTGTGGGTGATTGTGTCCTACAAATTAAAATAATATTTTTTAGATTTTTTCTTTTTTACCTTAATTCAGTTAATTAATTTATTGTTTTATCACTCGGAAAACCAAAATCCATGCCAAGCGTATATTGTTTGCCTTTTAATTGGCTATGTCTGTTGTCCATTTACTTCTTTCTTAAATATATCAGTTTTTTTTAATTACTTGAGAAGTATTTTTTTTTATTTAGGGAAATATACTTCTAACTCTTTCTGAAGGCGAATAAGAGGAACATGCATAGTTTATTTAATAGGGTTATCCTTATTAATTTAATTTGACCAGCCTTGTGGTTTGAGTAAACCAATAATAATCATTACAGACAATATTACACACCTAAGTTTCCATTTAAGTCATAACAAACGTAAAGATTCTTAGAAGGTAAATAACTCAGTCGTTTGATATTTTTTTTATTAGGCTTTGTGACTGTAACATGTGTGTCGTCACTAAAGTACGTAAACAGTAAGTAAATATGTAAGTAAATATTGTATAGGTACAAGTTTATTTTTCATTTATTTATTTAATGCACACTATTTTATTTTCATAATCGGACATACATATAATACGGAACTTATTAAATTTGCGACGTTATAATTTGATTCCATTCTATATATTTTTATAAGCCTACCCCATAAATTAATGGATACGTTAATTAAAAGAATTATAACTTAAAGTCTATAATAGTAACATAATAAACATAATAATGCACTTTTTAAATCAACACTTTTTTAGCTTCTCGCTGTATTCCCTATTGCAGAGTAGGCAGAGGGGACCGGGGAACCTGTTGCCATTACGACTTTTGTTCCTCACTTTAATTTAACATTTAAAGCCGACTATGGCGCAAATGAGCTAGGCTTACAACGTCTGGACTTGAATGAACTTAGATTGCAACACTCAAGGTTGTTAGTGCATAAGGTCGCGCTTAGTTGTGATTTATCATGGCATTAGAGTCCGTGCTATATCGAAATGTATTATGAAATAATTCATAAATCGTTATTATTTTGTAATTTACTTATATTAATTTATTACAAAAAAAAACTTATGAAGGAATAATGTGACGTGATTTGTGATTGCTTACAATTAAACGGGGCGGTGGTTTCAGTTTTACTGAAATTTAAAATTGATTGAAATCAAATATTAGAAAAGATAAATATTTATATTAGAAATATTTATAAGACTATAATAATTGACAATTTATATTTATTAAATTGTGTGAAAAAAGGAGGGTAGTGTGTTATAAGTCTATGTATGTATGTGTGTTTCTTCGTTGCAAGTTAGAGACCAAACGTATTGACCGATTTGAAGTATTACGTCAATCGGTTCTTTTTAACCTTGCGATCGACTCAAAAGATATTTCGATACAAAAAAAATACGATATTGTTAAAATGTGGTAGTAGTCTGCGCGTTATACAAATATATACCAAGTAAAGTTTCCTGAAAATAATTACTTTTTAAATATGAAAAAAACCATTCTTGCTTATTTTAATATTTATAGCAGGTACATCTTAGTTTTTAGTTAGCTTGCCTTTATTATGGTATCACTGCCTCTAGCAGTGATAGCATACTTTAAGTGGATTATGAAAAACGGGATCCAATCTCCTTGATATTGACTTCCCCAAGGAGATAATGTCATGTGAGAGAGAGAGTGAGCAAAGTTTTTCGACTTATGATAAATTCTAATAAAAAAGTATTATCTAATCAAGCATCCATTAGTGACGCATTGCTCTAGTAGAGCTCAAAGGAGCGTTCAATTTGTAGCATTTTTTGAAAATTGTCATCCTCCTAACTCTATAATAACATTTCATTACGTTTTTTGTACGTGTATAAAATCCAACCAAACCATGGACGAGAATGACGACCTACGGAACAATATGGCAAAAAACTGTGGCAAAAATAGCTCAAACCAAGAACGAGACTACATGATGACCACAATCCCGCTGTAAAAAGTGTAACGACAGGGACGTAGAGAAGATGATAGTACTAAAAAATTTGCAATTAGATACATGCATTTCTTTTTGGTGGCAAATAATGAAACAAAGAAGACAAAGAAAAATGGTACCGAATGGATACTTTTATTCTATAAGTTATATTCGTACTACTAAAATAATGTTAAAATGAATTTACCAGCAAGGTTATTGATATTGAATTCATTTAATAAAAATATTATATTTGATACATAGAAACATTTATAAAACTGACTAAATTCAACTAGATTTTTGATGGTCACGCAGTTGAGTAATATGTATTAATTAAAATTATTTAAATATTCAACATAGATATAGGTACATAAATGTATATGGAATAAACCTTAAAATTCTTATTTTATCTTGTAATAAATTAAGTTGAATTAAAAAATCATTATGGAGCTTTAATAATAAATCATTATGGAATATAAGGAAATAACATAGATAAGTCTACTTAGCTTGTATGTTTCTGTTAAACTAAAGAACCAAAAAAGCAGTAGAACGTGAAGGTCTAACAACAAAGGATACTATGATTACAATCTTTTTTATGAACTTGCACTTTGACAGGTACGACAAGAACGTTACAAAAGTGTAACAAGGAAGTAAAATAAATTCTTTGAAATTGAATTTGTATATTTAATTGGCAATGAAATGAGTAAGAAATAATATTATGTGATTATTGAGCACAAAAATTAAATTTCGTATGGTTTCTATTTTTCAACAACATTTTCTCAAACTTTAATAAGGTTTGTGTTAACGGTACTTATAAGATACATATATAGTCCTATAATATGTAAATGGAAATAAATTTATAAGTAAATTAATTTATAATAAAAAACTAATAATCCTCATTACACGTATGTTCTTATATCTGTCTATATTCCATAGGCCGAGAGACTATTATCGACTACTTCATAGTTAAACACTTTCAAAAATTCACATAGTACAAATTATAGGATACAAATGAATTATTTCTTTTATTGTATATTGCTCAGCGCCTTTTGGCCTGCAAAGTCCCATGTAAGTACTAACGCCGGAAGTGCGGTGGCAATGAGCTTGTTTCAAGATCATTCAGAAAACATTACAATGTACGACACAAGTCTCATGTCTTTAATTAGATAAGCAATTATGGTAATCACTTTAACCTCTTGCAAAATCAACATCAATGATAAATTACGGTTTGCTGTAAATGGACGTTACGTTATGAAGAAAAAAAAATCAACATAATAGTAGGCGCAAGAAAAATATTTGCTTTGGTCTCATTACAGGCGGGGTAAAACATATCCAAATGAGAAAGGATTTGTTAATCAAGATTTGCGCGACATTTTATGCATTTGTGCAATTTATATATTTTTTAAGCAACGATAATGAAATACGTTTACCTTATGAATACGTACTTAAAATTAGTGTATTATTTAATATAATTTCTTCGTTTTAATAACGAAACCAAATCATTTCTTTTCAATTACAATTTTCTAAAGTTTAATAATTTATACTAAACTTACCCCATCAACTTTGCACTTCATTGTCCTGACAAGAGGATCGTTGGGTGATACTTTGCTGAAGGTACCAACAATTTTGTCTCCTTTTTCACCTGCACGCGCCTGGAGCATCAGACCGCGGATTGTGTCAGAAGCGCTTTTGCCAGTTATTGTGACTTCCATAGGAGTGCCCGCCTTAACTTCCTGTTGATTATTTATGAAAAATATGTTAATGTTATTATGTATTTTGACTATATATTATACTTATATAATGTGGCTGAAACGACTGTAATAACGACAGGTCGTGGGGTCGATTTCCATTCATAGAAACGAAACTTTTAATATTTTTATTTTTCTCGTTCTGGTTATGAGGCAAACTGAGTTTCTAAATACCGCCACTCGGCACGGAGTGCCTCAAGAATGTTATTGATTTGAACTTATGAACCTAGTTTTGATCCCTAGGTTCATAAGTTCAATTTTAACGTAACCTCTATGTGCAGGATAGAATGTGAAACTAAAGAAAAAAGACATTTATATATTTTTTACATATAGCCAATATTTTTTTTTATTTATTATTATTTAAAGTATTACGGTAATGACACATTTTTTTTTTATATTCACCTACTATCAAATTCCGATATTCTGTTAAATATAGGTTGAATGCTGCATTTGAAAGTGAAAGGAAATTATATTATACATAGTGAGTAAAAAACCATTGATAGATTTTTTTATTGATTGTAAATAAATTATATAAAAAAAATCTTTAATTTATTCTACTACAAGAACCAGAATTATGTTTTATTTTTAATTTAACAAATGTTATTGCTCTTTGTCCTTACCTTGGTGCTGGTAGTAATTATGTATGGAGCCGGGTGCTTTTGGGGCTCAACAGGGTGACGTGGGATCATATCTTGGCAAGCGCTTTCAGGAGCCCCTGACGAGTATGCCTGAGTGTAGGCCACTACAGATAGTACCACAATGAAGTAGCTGAACATCATGTTGAATAGATTCTGAGATAATAAAAAAAATATGTTAATGATTTATTTTCCATGTAATTCCAGTTTATGGTTGACCATGATAATGTTCAAGAACGTTAAAATTTTAGAGTCAAAAACCAAATGACTTAAACTATGTCAGGGCTCTTTCGGTTCTTCAGATCCTAAAGTTAGCGACTGCTTCTACATGCATGTTGAAATATCAATATATTGACAATGATTGCTCAAATATGCGAAACAAAATAACTGTGGGGAATATTAAAATATCTAATTATATCATTAGATATAAAGTGTACGAGAAAAATATTTAAAAATATATGATTATTGATTTATTTAATTATAATATTAATGTATTTAATGTAAATATATTAATCAGAAAATAAATCGACAAACATATGTTAAATATTTATTAAAAATAGTTAAACCCAAAAGCTATTAGCTGACAATGTAAATGCAAAAGAAATATAATATATAATAATTATAAATTACAAACCACTTATAAATAATTATAATTCAAAATAAAATTTTAAATTAACGATAACTTTTACCTCTTAGTTCAATGAGACGTGAGGTGCACGTAGGACTATGCGTGAATGGATCAGAATGCTGCGACCTCGCAACTTTTAAGCTATATAACGTGCCCCGCGCTTTGCAATGGAAGGGCGCAACCAAAGAATATTATAAACAGACCAGTTTATCTAACATAAATTGAACCTAATGCTTTAAACTTTTGAGACTAAAAGCCATATTATTTTGTACAGTTGCACTTGCTTCTACGATAACAAAAGTTTGACAAAAAACCATTTAATTGATAAAAGACATTTTAGAATTAGTTACTTTTTTATTGTGTTTTTTTGCAAATATCGTCATGAGATTAGTGAAAAGACTAACTTATATTTTAGTCTTTGGCAAATAACTCTTAGTTACCTTTTGTATGTATGTATTGTGTATATTCTTGATGATGAATAAAAATAATATAAAATATTAAATTTATAGTTGCATCTTGCACTGTTATCCTATCATAAAAACTATGTGTAAGACATATATACATAAAATTGTGTGATATGCACAGCAAGAGCTTTTAAATATCAGATTTGCTTTTGAGGCTTTTATTATATTTCTTTTTTATCTTACAAGGTAATGCCACCATTAATACGAAGAAATTGATCTATAAAAATAATTAAAAACGTATTATAATACTTAACAATAAATATAAGAGTTACTTATATGAAAGATATAAAAAAAAAATATATTGATGATTTTATCCATATATTTTTATTATTTACAAAAAAAATATTAAACATCGAAAAATTATAACATTATTTAATTTTAAGTTGTCATCCAGCTTATTAAGCGGGCGATCGCTAGAATAGCTTCAAACGAGCTCAAGTAATCAGCTGTAACAAATTTGAACGACTAGTATCAATTGACGTTATACGTTACTATAATCAAATTAATTTCAAGCTAATTATACTTTCGTAATTAAAAAGACAAAAATATGGTCGAAAGGCGGGTTTAACATCTAAATACATTACTTATGTATTTAGATGTTACCTAACTAAACAACATATAACACTATATGAAAGTGTGAATAACTGTAATATATTATAATGTTTAAAAAAATAACTTTTTTAGCCGCCGCTTGAGAGCTTCACAAGGGGAGTTCTTTGGATCTCTGGCACGTCATTCCACATCGTCATTCCTTCGAGTCGACCATGAAGTAAGACTTGGTGTAGGGAGCATGAGATTTACTTGAACCATTAGGATCTTTTTTGTAAAAGGAAAGAGAGAAAGTATAAATATTTAATATCACAAAAGGTACACAGCTGACACCGGTGTTTTTTATTCAGTGCTCGTAGTTCTAGACTCGTGGGAAAAACGCGATTGTTTCAATCCAACTAACTAAAGGCTTGTTGCTGTCACATCCCTGCTCCCAAAAGTTATAGAGATCATTATAAATAGCCAGTTTTACCGTTAAACGTACAGATTGACCATCTGGACGATCACCGATGATCGTCAATATGGCTTCCGCTAGGGACGCACAATCGATGCTCTTTTCGTTTATTTAGCCCACCACTGCTATTTGAAGTTATTCAAGGTATGGATATGGTGAAGGAGTCTTATCGAGTGTAGCTCGGGGCGCTCCTTGCTATACTTCCATTTAAAGCCCATAAGGCTTACCTACCCACAATGTCGCTATGGATTCTTCTCTAATTACATGCGTTTAAACGCCGGCGTCCCCCAACGCTGCGTGCTGTTCTCTAAGCTGTTTCTTCTGCATATTCATAACATGTTAGAGGACGCTAACATACATTGCTATACAAATGATGCACTGAGGACGCTGTATACTCTGGCCGTGAAAGTCATTCTCGGTAAAACATCACCGACACAGCGACCGTCGAGGTGTCCCTGGGGAATGTCTCCATATGGGGTGAAAGGAACCTGGTTCAATTCAACCCCTATAAGACACAAATTCGCGCGTTAACCACTAAAAAACATTTGTGGCCATGTTTCGAGAACACTGCCCTTAAAGCCATACTCAGCATCAGTATATTGGACCTTCACGTTACCAGTGACCGCCAGTACTACAATCACCTGGAAAGCAAGTACAAGTTCCCCTCCAAGAAACTAGGGGGAAACTGGGACCAGAAAGTACTTCACACCAAACACCGTTCAGCTTAGTATAGGGCCCAAGTTCGGCTTCATTTGTAAAACCTAAGATGACCAAGTGAAAACCTCTTTTCTGCAAAACAAAATGAAATCTCACTTAAAACATCCTTAAAAATGTTTTTCACGCATAAAATATGAATTAAGTACTTAATAAAGTATAACTATTTTTTTTATAAGTAAATAATATAAGAATAATTATAAGAAATAATATTTCGATATACACATACAAATATTAGAAATTGCAGAATATTACTTAACTACTACAGTCCGTAGGGTGTTGCCTTGTCTTTACTATAAAAAAACAGAGGACTCCAGACGTCTTCTTATAATCAAAACCTACAAAATCGACATGTATGATCATACTTGTGCAAGATTTTATTCGAGAACCGGAATAGTACTACTGTATTGTCCGTTTGTTAAGACCGTTTATTTCAAGATTACGTAGGGATATCAAATATTCGAGCACAAATAAAATCAAACTTTATATATATATATATATATATATATATATATATATATATATATATATATATATATATATATATATATATATATACATATATATATATATATATATATATATAAGCTGTTCTTTGTATGAAATTTGTAATCAAAACCTACAGTACTTGGCATGGACATACAGTTAGGTTAGTTAGTACATTTAGAAAAAAAAACCAAAAGTGAGAATGTATAGAAATTTCATAGAAAAAAAATACAAACTTATTTTTTTATTCATACGCCCGCAAATTAAAGTTTTATTAATTTTTAAAGCGAAGCTCCTATTAATTGGCTATTTTCTCATTTTGTTCCTAACAGATTTTCAAGGGGCACAGCTGTGTCCTGCCAAGTCGGGTACGATGCAAAGCAACATACCGCATCGTTCCGTCATTTTTTTTAACCATTTTGATGTATTATCCTGTGCTCATATATGAAAACTCTAGATATAGTGTAAACTAGAACATCAAAATTTCAAATGTGTTGTTCTCATATTTCTGAAGTTATGCAAAGTTCCACTTTTTCGACATTAACTAACTCATTGAACACTAAAATAGAACATGTATTTCACATAGGCCTGAAATTTAGTACAGGGTGAAAGTTAGGGCCACATAAAGGGATACCTATCAAATGTAGAAACATTGAAGACTTGGAGCACCCGATGACCCTGATGAGAAACTGTAAAAGCCCAGCAAAGCATTTAAAAGATATCGTTATACTGCCATAGCTAATTTATTCGAGAAGCCTGGTTTGTAACACTAAGAGCTTTGCTAAAGTAACCAAGTAAAAAACTCTTTTTGCAAAAGGAAGTAAAATAAAACTTCCTGAAAAATGTTTTTCACGCACAAAATTTACATGAAGTGATAGTATATAACTATAACCTTTTTTTCTGTCTGTTTGAATATGCAAATCTTCTGAACATTTAATGTAGCATCACAGTGATCTCACTAATTTGTAAGAGAATATTACTTTACTATTCACACATTTCATATTTTACTATTTACAGAATAAAACATGCAAAGTGTACATCGTCGTGTAGCTTAACAATGTCAGTATTTTATTAAATGAGTCCGCTTCCGCATCCGGCTTTTAGGCCAAAACTTCCGGCTGTATTAGTGTACTGTATTAGCGGGGCGTGTTATTTTTACGAAAGTTAGAACTCTTTATTTTAGAAGATGGTAATCCTAGTTTCACAACATTATGGTACATATCACTAAAAATCCTTACAGATTGTGAAAGCGTATATAACAGACTTAAAAGTATGGAAATATATATCTCCGTTTGTCATGACATGGCTGTGGGTAAAAAAATATAATTCTGATCCTATGGGGTTTTAAGAAAACCCTCAATAGCTTGCAATGGCCGTACTACTAGATTCTACTAGTTTTTTTCGTTGTTTTTTTTTTATTTTCTTTATTATATTACCTATATTTTGAAAATTTGTTTTCTTAAGTACATCGTGGGTATACATATCTACGATCTACTAAAATGTACTCAAATACTTGACGTTTTTAATTGCGTAGTTTTCTTGAGGTTGAGTGGCCTAACTCAAAGTCGCGCTATGCCTTTTTGCTAAACCGAAAAAATATTTTTTAAATAATAATTCTACCAAGTGAGAATCGAACCCGCAACCGTCGCGTATACAGTCACGTTTAAGCGCCTGCACGATGACGGCCTAGTAATAACTATTAATAACATAACGCAATTTATTCTTTTTACTATGGGAGGGTTCTTTTCAGCTTCTCACTGTCCCGCACATGGCAGTGTAGGCAGAGGGAACTTGGGAACCTAATGATATTTCGTTCCCATTAGGACTACTTTCCGTTGGGATTTGACAAATAATGAGTTTATGGGGGAACGTCGCGCTTTGCGTTGTTACCAGAGGGATGAATAAAAATATATCTTGAAATAGATCTCTTCAAAAACTTATTGTTTTTATATTTCAGCTAATATTAGCTACAACGTCTCTTCAAAGTCAATTTGACCAATAAAAAATAATTGAATACCTCGGTTTTTATTGAAGTAATTGTTTAAAGAACAATACATAGGTTTTGTATTTTTTTAAATAAATATTTACGTTAGATTTCTTTGCATGTGCCTCTTACGTATGTATAGGTATATGTGTAAGCATTGTTTTCCAAGCTGACTGTCCCGACAATGAATCAAGGGAATAACCTGGTAGATAATCTAATAGGTTATTTCCATTGCTTACACAGGCATACATATGTGTAATTTACAGGTTAAAAGGGCATTGTCATCAACTTACGTTTTGCTATAAGATAATAGATGAGATATCGTTTGGTACAAATGTACTTACTTACCGACGCCTGCAAAGATGAACCTTTCTTCATTTTTCATTTTAAATCTCTATATACCATAATAGTTTAATTAATTTACCTATATTATATTATATTCATCAAAAGCACATTGATGTTATAGAAACAATATACATACATAATTAGACTAACTCCGGCGTCTACTATTGGTGATTTGAAAGACTAAACACTGATAATGGCTTCAATAAATTTAATATCAATACAGCAATTATTTAGAAATCATTCGTTAATGACATTATTTATGTACCTACTTATATAAAATGCAGAATTGGATTTCGTGCCCTTTGACATATCTTTTTATACGTAAATTCTTTAATAAAATATTTTTTACTTTAAAAATAACGATTTCCATATAGTCAATAAGTATATAATTATAAATAATATTAGTTATAATTAAAAAATATATATTTAACCTAATGACAGAGGGAACTTGTGATTAAGAATTATGAAAAGAGCAGATTCGTCCACAGAATATTAGAAGACCGAATATTTACATGCCCATCAGCCTGATAAGAAACAACAACGCAACAATACGTACCTATGTACATGTTGTTGCTTTCCTTTCAAGATAGCATCAAAGCAAAAATAGCGCATAGACACGCAACGGATTTTAAAGCTTTTTTTCATTTGTTCTAATTACGAAATTCTGACTCTAAAAAACCATACTTCATATCAATATAAAGAAAAAAAAATCAAACCACAACATCTTTAACTAATTAAATCATCACAACGCTTTATGATTATGTTGTTTGTTTTTTTCTTTTATAAATTCAGTAAAATAAATATATCCTGATCTAGGATCGAATGAAAAATATGCGGCAAATTTACGTGTGACGATCTTTTATGCAAAACAAAACATGAGTTACTTTCTTGGGTTAAATAATAGAACAAAACATTACGTTATTCTAAAAAAACTTAAATTACCGCCTAGACAACATAAGTCTGACGTTTGCTTCACGCTGTATCCCGCATATGACAGGGTAGGCAGTGAGAACTTGGGAACCTAGCGTTAAAACACTCCGTTCCACTTCAGTTCCCCACTTTCCACCGAACTTGAGGCATGCGTGTTGAGTGGCAGAACTCAACGCCGCGTTTTGCTTTATACCAGAGCAAAGAAATGAAATATTAAATATTTAAAATTGAAAGTATTAAATATTTAATTTCCTCAAGTAAGGATCAAACTTAGAACCTGTCGTTTACAGTCACACGTTTGTGTCACAGCGCCACGACAGGCTTCAAATGACGTTTGCATACTTTAATTATTTTTATGAATTATTTTGTTTTTCTTTGATTCTTCCTTGAGGAAAAATTACATGCTGCCATTCAATAAGACTAAATTAACAACAATTACTAGAATTTATTGGATATATGTATACCTTAATTGCTGGTATTTCCCCGACGAGGAAAAAGTTATCTATCACAGTGAGCTTAATTTTTCAAATATTTGCAATTATTATATTTTACCTAAATGCGGGTGATTAAAAGATAAGATTTATAATTCAAAAATAATTAAATTGTGAACGCCTTTTGTAGTTTTGGGCTTAATAAAATATAAATTACTTTTGTTAATAAATCATACGCACAATACTTACAACTGAACGTGTTTAGATAAGTAACAAATGACAAAAGTTTTTATGTGTAATGTTTTTACATAGGTTTATGTATGTATGGGCGCCATTCAACACGCAATGCCTCAAATTTTCCGGAATGTGGGAAACGGAAGTGGAACAGAGTGTCTTAACACTAGGTCCCCGTGGTCCCTCTGCCTACGCTGCCTGCGGGATAAAGCGTGAAGCTGAGAGAGAGTGTATAAAATTAATTATCCAGAGTAATGTTAAATTCTATATGTAATAAATGAAGAATATGAACTATTTGTTACTATATAATTTAACTTATTTGTTATAACGGAGATTGCAGTTGTAAGTTGTAAAAACCATTGTTTCGTGGGTAATATAAAAAGCTCAGATTTCTCTAAAACAGTTGAATAAACTAAGTCATATTACTGTGTTTTTCTTTGTAAAATGGACTCCCCACAAGAAAATATTGGCGTAATGCCGAAATATATATATGTAGTCATATTTTTTACTTATTTGTTGACTATGTTGAATTGTAATTGTTTGATTCTCTCGAATATGTCTAGTATTTTAATTGAAAAATGAAGATAATATGGTAAATTTTTTATCGATATGCTTAAAATGCGTGACAGTAATTAAATAGTTTTACTAAATACAATATAATTAGTTGTTGATTAATTTGTCTATATAAAATATTTTAGTACGTACGTTAACTTTTGTAGTTCTTATAAATAATTGAGCGGCAAACGGATTTCGATATATCTGAGCCCTTTTAGCTTTACAGCAGTCAGTGAGGGCGTCAATAAATAATATAAGAAAAGCCTTGCTATCAACATATATCGATAAAAATCTTACTATGTCTATTAGTAAGAATTAAAAAAGTCACGACTTGAAATATGAAAAAAATCGCGGCGGCCTTATACCTAACAAAAGTATAGTACTTTTGTTAGGGATAGAGCCGCCGCGATTTTTTTCATAGAGTTGTTTTTAAAATTATTTGCAAAATAAACGCAAAAAAGGGTCTCTAAAAGTGTTCTCAATATGTTAATAAATTGTTGCTATTAACAAAAAATGTAAGCTATTATTACTTATAAAGTTAGCAATGAATATTTATTTACAAATTAATTTTGAGAAAATTTTTACGTCTGCTGTAAATATAAATACGCTTATAAAAGCGAAGAAAATTGTCCCTGCACTGCATTGGAGGACGCAGAATACAAAAGTGGTCTGAAAATTTTTTGACCTTAACCTGAACATGGCGTAGTTTACGCAAATAAATCCGAATTTTGGCGCCGATTAATTACTGTAGATGAAACTTGGATATTTGGATGGACGCCCGACAAAAATATAGTCCAAAGAGAGAGACTGCTAATGAGGAACCGACTCCAAAAAAAGCAAAAACTGTGTTTTCTGCTGAGAAAGTGACGGCCAATGTTTTTGGGATAGTCATGGAGTTATTATAATCGATTAACTTGAAAAAAGAAAATCCATTACAAGAGCATACTATGCATCATTATTTGACAAGTTGAAGACAGAACTTGTGAAAAAACGGCTACATTTACAAAAAGAGAAGCCCTCTTTCACCAAGACAAAACACCGTCTCACACCTCAGCTATTACCATGATGAAAATCTATAAATTACGGTTTGAACTGCTTGACCATCCACCTTATTTACCAGGTCTAGCCCCAAGCGACTTCTTTTTATTCTATTAACTAACAATTACGTTCAGAGGCAACTATAGGTGAGAAAAATGCCGAGAAGAATTTTGACAAGTAGACTATAGTGAAAAATAAAAAAAGATTCACAAATGCACTTTACTAACAATAACTCCTGTGTGCCATATCTGCTTACTGTAGGACAACAGGTAGAGAAATTAATCTCACTGCGTATCGTGGAACAACAGTTTACGTTACTGCACAGTGACTGTTGAACTGAGTGCGGATCATTCATCATCGTCATCTGATGGATGAGTCCGTCCTAGAAAGGCTGCGCTTGAGCTTTCAGTAGCTCAATACGACCAAGCACAGTCACTGTAAAGTTCCAGCGTATCATCATTGCATCGCAGGAAATATTGCCTGTGCGATGATGAGCGATTAAGAAGAAGTTTGGAAGATGCTGTTTTGGAATACGGTTCTGTTTTAATAAGTCTCAATGTATAATTTTTTCATTGTGGGAGAATTAGACTCTATAGACAACCAAAACGTAAATTTACATTTGTCATTTCCGATACATTAGAAAAACGCTTTGCGTTTCTCCTTAGTAACTATACTAGTAAAGTTTTAAATATACATATGTTCGCCTAGAGCCAGTTACCAGTACAATATAAAAAAAGATGTTCAATAAATCAAAATAGTACAGTTGTACTACTATATGGATACAGTTTGTTTGGAGGAAAAGGAAACAAGATATCAGGATCAAATCTCGGGCCTCTTCTATTTTTGTTTTATATTAATGACCTTTTTACGTTAGGAATTTATGCGATATTGTATGTCTTTATTTAATGTCTTTATTTAATGTCTTTATTTTTTATGTTTTCGTAAAGATCTGGATATTCTTTATTTTGAATGACGACGCTCAGCTAATTTCTTCCTAAGACGTTTATCGTCAATAGTTGTATTCGTGACATGAGTTTATTATGGAATTAGCAAACTGCCCGCTGTTCTGCTAGCTTGAATTAATTTGAATGAATTTGGACGGTGGATGGGTCCACAGAAAGCAACCGGACGGCTTTACATCATTTACAGTAACGTATATCCTATTACTCAAGTACGAAGCAATGAGAACAGAACACTCAGGAACTCTACCTAGGACACCATAATGGCTAAGTGTAAGTAATAACGTATTACTTGCAGTCAAAAGCCTTAGATAATTAATGATACACTCCGATAGCATTCTGTGAGCTTTTCCGGGCGTTATAAAAGTAATTACGGAGAGAAGTAGATCTGCATCTAATAATACAATTCTGTGCACTATTTAAGATACTATTAGTATTCAAATACGCAGATAATTCATTAAGAAAAGTTAATTTAAATTATATAATAAAAAAGATTGTATCGTAAAAAATCATAAAAAATAGTACATTACAAAAAAAGTCAACACTTTTTTTTCATGGGGTAGGGAATCATATTTTTATGTAATGTATAATATAATAGAACTTCAACTTCAATAGCTTAACAGATATACCATAGATCACCAGCTTCTTTTACACTAAGACTGTAAAATTATTGGTATATTTGTCAGTAATACTTTATTATTATGTAACAGTACTTAAAGAAGATGGGGAGACTTTTATGAAGAAGTTACTTTAGTCGGTATTTCTGCAAAATATTTCTCAAAAACATTTGCAATTTAAAGATCTGGTCTTCCATCTTAGTGGCTTTCCGAGAATTTATGTAAGTGTATCGCTTTTTCACTAGGCAGCATCAAGGTCGTCGTCAACGGTTTCACTCACCGCCGGCTTCACTCAAGCCTACGTTGCTATTCCCTACGCTGTTTCTTCTGCATATCGATGATATGTTGAAGGACTCTTACGTACATTGCTATTTATTTAGTTCCCTTATTTAGTAACATTTTAAAAAAGCAGAATGGTTAAAATGGTCTCTTAAACAGTATTTATGAGTCGTGAGAAGGATCGCAGGATACAAGGCAAGGCATTTGATTGCATGCAGCACTCAATATTGGTCATAAAGCTACATCATTATGGCATAAAAGGACGTGCACCCTATTTTCTGACCTCTCTATTTCTTTTTATTTAACCAATAGGGTTCAGAGGGTTGATGTGAATATTAAAAATTAATGAATTTACTGAAATCGATGATGTTCATAATATGAACATTAATTTATTTTTTTTATCGCCACAAATTACATCAAGCTACAGGTGTTGACAAGAAAATATTATACAAAATTTGTAATTTGTGGGAGATCTGGAGTCTAAACTAGGCCGAAGCCTGTGCTATAGATCTCCAGGCCCCCCCCCCTATATCAAATATACATTGAGTTGTCAATATTTGGGTGTATATAGAGTGGAAAATAAATTTAAGAAAGAGGGATATAATTGTGACATGTGTTTGTTTGTAAAGTGTGCGAGTGTGTGCATGTGCGCGCGCGTGCCCGTGTGAGCCCGTCTGTACATATATGTGAGCGTGTGTTGTTGTTCTTAAGAGCAACCAAGTAAAACAGCTCAATGGTTTCTTTTGTCGATGAATAAATATAGAAAATATTTTTAAATACATATTTTACATATGTATATATGTACATACACACATATATATACATACACACACACACATACACACATACACACATCCATATACATATATACATGCGTTGCAATTAACATAAATATATATTATAAACCTTTTATTTTAGGATATATTGTAACGTGTATTATTTATATTCTTAATTCTAGGATTTTTTCTGTCTCCAAGTAACTGAATTGTAGTAAACAGTTATGAATTTTTTTTTGGAATCATTTTTAGAACAATCTAAAAAGGGAGCTATTTTATTTATTTTGTTAGTTAAAATGCCACCTCTGTATGGAAAAAATCGCTGTGCAAATGAAGTGTTAACCGCTGTCGGCTGATATATAGAGTAGAATCTTCTAGTCTGAGTTATTTGCCTCCTTCTGTCTTCTGTTAAGTCACTACGTTTGTGAAGTATAGTTAACATTATATAAAGCTGTCGTACAGAAAGGACTTCAGCTTCCTTATAAAGTTGACTGGTAGGGAAAAGCCGAGGCTTAGATAAAGCCACTTTTAATATCATTCTCTGGGCTCGTTCAAGAGTTAACATAATAGTTTTACAAGCTCCTCCCCAGGTAGTAATGCAGTAGGATAGGATAGACTGCACCAATGCCTCGTATACTAACTTAATGGTTTTGTTATCTGCTACCTCTCGTAGTGTTTTAAATATGTAAGTTACTTTTCGTATTTTTTCAGTTAAAGATTTTATATGGTTTCCAAAATTGAGATTTTCATCAATTTGTATTCCGAGATGTTTAATTGACTTAATACGATTAATTTTGGGACACGAGCAGTTTTGTTTTGGAGGAACATTACATTTGTGTGCATATATGGAATTACAAATATTAGCTTTTTCTTTATTATTTTGAATCGAGAACAAGACGAAAGAGGTCTTGTCTTTATTTAAAGTGAGAGAATGAGATGTTAGCCAGTGGCAAACCAAGTTGAATCCTTCCTGAGCTTCATTAAGAAGTTCGTTCCATGTATCAGCATAAAATGTTAGAGCTGTATCGTCTGCGTAAGCCGAGATACGGCAGTTATTAATGTTAAGTGCACAGAGTTCATTTATATAACAGAGGAAGAGGGTTGGACCGAGTATACTGCCTTGAGGCACCCCGAAAGAAATTGGCAATTCGTCACTAATGGTATCATCAATTTTTACGCATTGAGTTCTATTATGAAGATAATCTGCTAACAAAGTCAAAGTGTTTTCTCTTATGCCATGAGCCTCCAGTGCTTCTACAAGACAAGGGATAGAAACAGTGTCAAAAGCTTTAGCAAGGTCTAGGAATATAGTAAGGCATTTCTTTTTGTTATCTTATTTATGAACTATGAAATTAAAGAGGTCAAGTACAGCGTTGTGGGTTGAGCGGCCAGATCTAAAACCATACTGCGAATTTGAAAGTAGATTGCCATCTTCTAGGTATTTAACAAGTCTGGTATTAATTAAGCGCTCGAATAACTTGGATAAAGTCGTTAAAATTGCAATCGGTCTATAGTTATTGACACTGGTTCTATCACCTGCCTTGTGTATCGGGAGCACAACAGCTCTTTTTAATGCATCCGGGAAAACCCCAGCCTCGAAACAGCGATTTACTAAATCAGTAAGCACAGGTGTTACTGCCTTGGATGTCATTTTGAGAATTTCAGCACTGATTTGATCCCAGCCTGGAGCGCAGTCACTTTTTAGGAGATGAATCGTTCTCTCAACTTCATCATTATCAGTTGCGAAGAGAACAAAAGATGTCAGAGGGGGCTTGAGGGCTTTTATAGAATTTGTGAAGCGAATGGATGGAATCCTTTCTGCTAAACGTTTGCCGATATTAGTAAAATATGCGTTAGTTTTGTTGACCGCCTCTTTAGGAGAGTCAGCCAGTTTCAAAAGTTGTACTGGTGGTCGATTATTTTTATTAATATTAGTAATAGTTTTGATAGCAGACCACAGTTTTTTTGAATTATTTTTAGACTTTATTAGTTGATCTCTCTCATATTGTCTTTTAAGTTTTTTTATTAAGTTATTGCAGTGGTTTCTATATCTTAAGTAAGTTATTTTTAATACCTCATTTGTTTTATCAGATTTTAATTTTTTGTGCATTTTATCTCTTGTGCGTATACAACGTAACATACCAGATGATATCCACGGTTTGATTATAAATTTGTTTCGAGAAATTAGACGTTTTATTGAATTTTTTACAATTAATTGCTGAATTATACGAATAAACTTATTCATTGCGGTATTTAAATTAGGTTCTTCAAAAACTTCAGCAAAGTCGTAGCTCTCACAGTTAGTACTTAATTTATCTCTATCAATTTTGCAGGTCATCTTTGAATTTGTTGATTTATTTACAGGGACATTTGTTTTTAAACTAAATAAGATGGCTTCGTGGTCTGTAATACTAGTTCCTAGGTTGAATGTAAAGGCACTTAGTTTCGTTTTAAGTAATACATGGTCCAAGCACGATTCTCCCCTAGTCGCAAAGCTAATAGCAGGCAGCAGCCCATGGTAAGTAATAGTGTCCAAATATGTTGTAAGTGCAGGGCTCGTTTTGATGAGATCGATATTTATATCGCCAACTATTATTATATTTTTGAAAGACGCAAGCCCTTCTAGCAATGTATGTACAGAATTTATGAACGCGTCAGGTGTTCTGAAACTTGGGGGCCTATATATAGCAATAAGTATGGTATGGGTTTGTATTCTGATTGTCAAGCAATTAGCTTCCAACATAGGAGGTTCCTCCACAGTACATTCTAAGTTGCTGTTAGTATAAACTACAATACCGTCATTTTGATTGTAATTCACGCTGGTTTTAAATGAGTTGTAGCCTTCAAGCAGTGGCAAATTCACAACATGGGACAACCAGCATTCTGATAAAACGATAATATCACAGGACAAATTCAAACGCCTGAGCAGGAGGCTTATCTCTTGGAAGTTACAGTTTATACTACGAATATTCTGTTGTAGTATATTCAGATATCTTGTAGGGTGCTGAAGATATGAGATACAATCTTCCGGTTTACAAGCAATAGGAACAGAAATATTAAACTGATCAATGTCTTTCATTATATTATTTGTAGAATCGAATGTTGAGTATAATTATTTAATGTAAAAAGAAAGTACTGATTATAATTTGATTTAATTTGTAAATAGAATGAGAGCCGCCTTTGTTTTATATATGCAAGATAAGAGATAACGTCAACTAACAGTAAGACTGTTGAACATCTTTGCATGTTCACGTTAAGTACTCCTAAAGGATTTCGAGTAATATTTATGAAAATATGAATATACTGAATTGGTTTATAGAATGTATATTTTTCAATGTGTAGAAAGATATGGAAATGTGTTAATGGTCTAATGGAGTAGATTATGTGTGCGCTTGTTGATTTAGTGTTTTTTAGATATACTTGTGAGCTGTATTGTGTTAGTAGAATGTTACTATATACATACGTTATAGCATGCAATTTATCTAGAGAAAAGACATACAAATGCTTATAACTTAACATAAAAATTATAAATATAGGTTTTACAAAATAGTTATTAGTCATTAGTCATTGCAACTTGATTGTGGAAAGATCTGCTTCGCAGGAGATCAGGTTGGATGGGTCACCCTCCTTCCGACTAATAAATACCCTTCCATACGAAGTCCAACAACCGGCGTAATTGTAGCTTTTTACAGCTTGTCGTGCCAGATAGTATAAGCGCCTGCCCTTTGTAGTGAGCGATTCTGTTATATAGATCGGTTTGGGTACACCATCCATCTTCAGATGAGTTGTATTTAATTTATCTCTGGACTTCTTATTAAAAGTTTTCGAGGCTTGTAGTATATTTTCTTTAAGTGTTGTTGGTATAAATTCCACTATAATAGGTGGAGTTTTATTTTTTGACATTTTCGGCCTAAATATGTTACGTATATCTGATTCATGCACCTCAACTTCGAGAACTTTACCGACATTTTTTACCATACTGATCAGTGTGGACTTGTTTTCCGATTGTTGTTCTGGTACATTTTTTAGCTCGAGAGTTGAAGCTTTAGCATTCCGTTCAAGAAGTTCAACTTTTTGTTCTAGCAAATTGATCTTTTTTTGGCATAATTTATTTTCAGCCTTTGTTTGTTTTAGTTCGTTGAGTATTTCATCGTATTTAGCCGACATAGTCTCGATAGAAAGTTTAATGTCCGTATTTTGTTGTAACATTTTTTTCATCTTCGTTTCAAATTTAGAAGTCTGGGCTGCTTGTTGCTGCTGGACGCTTGCTAACATCTCTTTTATGTCTTTTAGTGTAGAATCATCATCATATTTACGCTTAAATCGACGTGTAATGTTCATTTGTCCTCCACCGTCAACATCCGAAGCGACACAGTCGGACGCCGTATCAGACTCTTGTGTGAAACTCGGTATCAATGATGATTTTTCGGGTGGAGTGCGACGCATAGACATAATTGTTTTATTTTTGTGGTACTAGGATAGCAGCAATATGTAGGAGGTATATACATAGACGAGCATAGACGTTGTAGTAGTTTCTAACTTGCTTTACTCCGTGGAGCGAGCGCATGCGCAACAGAGGTCTAGTGTTTTGGTCACCGATCGACGTTTAAGACAAATTTTGCCATCCGTCCAGTGTACGTAGACCTCTGAACGTAATTATAGGAAGAGTTACTCACACTAAGTTGGTATTCCGGTGTGTGCACTGGCGACTGCATGCAGTATTTGCGTCGATATCTGTATGTTTTCTTGCGCCCTAGTACTTCGCTGATTTATTTTCGTATTTATTTTGTATTTATATTAAATTATTTAAGAAGCACAGTGGACACGTCTTAACACTTTCGCTATCCAAACGGGAAGGGAATGATGTTCATAATATGAACATTAGAAATAAGCTTAACCTTAGTGCGCCTTTTACTCTATTGCATCTAGTCCAGAATTGTTTTATGGGCAAAGGTGTAAACTTTTACAATAGGCTCCCAGAAAACACCCAAGAATTTTCTATTTCGGAATTTAAAAAAGTTATGAGAAGACGTTTGTGTGTTTATAACCAAATTAATGGTTTTATAAATGATGAGAAGCCTTAGAAATGTAATGCTTGCTGCAGTCTATTTCAAAAGTGTCATTGTCACTTATATGTCAAACTCTAAATAATTGTTTTTACTATTCTTAAAGTGTTATTTCCCACAAAAATACTACCTAAAGAAGTCTCATGTAATGAAATATGAACTAGGTATATAGAATCATTAAAGGTTATTAAAGGTTCTTAGATTTAATCACGAATTGGTATTATTCCGAATTGTTGGGCTTAAGTTTTTGCTAAACATATTTGAAATAAAATTAAACTTGTACATTATAAATTTGACACGGAACATTCTGTAAAAAATATTTTAATTTTAACTCTTCACAATTCGCAAAAAAATAATTTGAAGATTGATGCTAACTTTTTATGTGCTCTTTGGAGACTTACCTTTCCCAAAAAAAAGAAATCTCGGTTTACTTGAACATGCCACCTTCTCTGGAAGAATCCTATACATATATACTACAGGATGAATTAAACTGATTTTTGAGGCTAGAAATTATAACTGATGGATTTATTTATAAAGATACCTACAGTGTTTAGTCGTTCGACAATGTCTTAAAATTTGTTTATTTATTGTAATTGATATTATTATTTTTCAACTTCACGCTACATTCTTTATATGGCAGAATGACGTAGTGTTAAGACTCTCCACTTTGTTCTCCAAATTCCACGAAATTTGAGGCATTGCGTGTTGAGTCTGAACGACGCGCCTTGCCTACCAGGAATGAAAATATTAGAGGGAAGAAATTAAAACCAAACCTGTCGTTTTTTTAGTTTATGCCACCACAGGTCTACAAAATATTGTTCAAGATTTAATATATCTTTGACGAATAGGTGTATAGAGTTAGCTAGCTATTTTACTAATTTACGACTTTCATGCTTAAGAATAACGTAGTGTATAGGAAACCAAAGTATAATTATGAAAGAAGACTACAATTGTTAACAATCAGCCGAGCATTTATTGAAGATTACATTTAAGTGTCATATGTTTAATAACCGTTTTAATATAAGGTAAAACTTTACTACTAAGCAGAAGGTAGTACCGTTAATTAAAGCCTATTGATAGAAGTATTTATTATCGCCTAGTGGCGCTAGAAAAGCCAATACACAGCATTGAAAAATAAAATGATAGAGGCATATACTAATTACAGTGATTATTCTTCTGTATTTTTTAGAATAATAATAATAAATAACTTGCTTGCCCTGCTCCTTGCTTAAATAAAGATCCTAGTAATATTTCATATCTGGGTTATCCTGTATAACCCACGGGCCACGGAGGGGTACGAATTTAAAATTGTTATAGTGTTGGAACGTGGTAAGAGTTCCGTCTCCTGAGTTGCCACCTCAGTCACTGGGCTGACCACCCAGGTGGCATACAGCTCATCCTACCTCTGAATGATATGTCCCTGCACCTGCGACTCCATCACGCAGGTGCTTGTTTTCCCCCGGGCATTGCCCACCCTAGGACGCGCTTATGTTGATGAGCGAAGTTAGAAACCGTGGAAGAGGGCCTATAAAGCCCTAAACCCGTTCCCCTGCTGTCGGGCAGGATGGAAGAAGATCACCCACGGGATAAGGGAGCGGAGTGCGGGAGGTGAGGATCTGTAGCTCGGTTCTCGGAAATTGAGTCGCAATGGAGTACCTCAACAGTTTGCGTTCTGTAAAAAAAAATTACAAAAATGCCGATTTGTGCGTTATTGTTCGACGTTTATTTCCCTCTCATGGATGGATTGCATGACTTAAAACAGTGTCTGAGTGAAAATTTGATTAGGGCGTGGGTCAGAAAGTTCGAGGCTACTGGTTCGACCTTCAATCAGAATTCTAAGGGGCCAACATAAACGAAATCAAGAACGACTTTGCGTCAATTATGAAAAAAAAAATTAAAATTCCATCCCTATAAAGACCGAAAACCGCTCAAATATTATTTATATTATCGAAATAATATTTGAGCGGTTTCGGAGTTTCAACCAAATTCTGTTTTCAGACGAAGCCCATTTTCATTTAAATGGGCACGTTGATAAACAAAATAGTCGTTATTAGGTCTCAGACAATTCACATTTTAAACACTAAAAGCCTTTACATTCGGCAAAGTGACTGTTTGGGCGGTTATTTCAGCATACCGAATCATGGGACCCATGAAAAGTGGAATCTTTAATAATAATCCAACCACAATTACCCAGTTGAAGGCCAATATCCGCAGAGAAATGGCTTCTATTCCGCGCGCCATGTGCGAGCGAGTTTTCGACAATTCGACTTCAAGATTCGAATCTCGACTTCCAGATTCGAAGAATGTTTGCAGCTGGATGGTGCGCATCTGGATGATGTTATTTTTAATGTGATGATTTCCCAAATGTTTACTTTAATTTAAAATTAAATTGGTTTTAGTACCTATTACTTTTATTTTGTTTTTTATGAATTTTTCAAATTCACAAAACACCGAGGCCCACCTGTATTCGATTAGACCGAAGTTAGGTTGAATTAATCTTAGATCTGTAAATATAAAAATGTATAGCTTTAAAAATTAGACTTACATGTTTAAAATAATCCGCTGATATGAAAATAAAAAGAATGAAAATATCTACATTCGTGCTTTAATTTATGGTTTTGCTAACGCTAAAGATTTTAATATTTGTTCACTTAGAATATTTGAATATTTTTTGAACATATTAAATCCTGATATTAAGGATTTGACACTTAAATATCCAAAGACAAAAAGACCGCCATCTACATTACTTTAGCTTATGTAAAAGTTTAAGAAGTTTAGGTGTAAAATAATAACTGTATGCTTTCAAATCTTCCTTAATGTAGGTATCACTGTTGTCTGTATTGACTGATCGAAATAAAAAGTGTAGGAGAAAGTTTTACGAACCACACCAAAGAAACTAATAAACTAATAATACAAAAGACATACCAATAATGATGATATTTTTGTTGCCTTTAGAAGAACACACCGTCTAGATATATAACTGCTATAGCAAAAAACAAATAACATGAAATATCTCAGGATATTATCACTTTACCATAAAAGTATCTAGAGTTGATCTAATAATTAAAAATCGAATATCAAACGTTTATTTTAGTAGTTATTTTATTTTGCTTATCTATTATCTTCATAGAGCTTCATAATAAATATGAACTGGAAGAAAAGCTTGTGACAAGCTTACAGTTCAGACAAGCAAGCACCTGTGCTTCCAATGAAAAAAGTCAATATTATAAAGAGATTCAATATCATGTAACAAAACAGAAACAATATTTATGTTCTACGAAAAGCTCATAAATATATAGTAAGAAAATAAATTAAATTTTTGCAATGACTGCTGTAATTAGTAAAGTATAAATATAAATAAAGCGTATTATTCCATTGATAAACAAATATTAATCAAATAATTAATGCAATTTATTTTTATAAAACCCATAATTCATTAATTAATGTATGAAACGACCACAGGGACACTCATGTCCCTTTAAGAAATCAACAGCGTAACTACTTTCAGTAGTTACTTTCAAAAATATATTTTTACAATATACATATGGTACACAGTGTCAAGATTAACATCATTGTTGATACTGACATGCACAAATCGATAGGGTCCACTTTTCTTTGTCACCTGCGCCGGTGGACCTTCTATCCCTAGGTCTGAATTCAACAAAAAGATTACGGGTCTCCATTCCTTATTCGATATATATTTATTATATATAATCCTTTGACTCTATCCTAAAACGTCAACATTCCAAACAAACAAATTTATTGAGTATTCTAAGTAAGATGTGACAGAAAGGAAATTGTTTGAAGAAATAAAAATTATACACTTAAATTACATATTTGGCCAAGACCAATGGAGTGTTTACAGGTTGGGGTTTGTGGAAGCTCGGCAAACCTCCACAAGCGTTTAAGCGCCCTGTTCGCTTAGATGAAACAAATTTGCTGGAAGCGATTGCGGCGTGTTTAGAAGTTGTTTCGTATTGATTCACGAGTTCGTACCAAACGCAAGTGTGTCATTGCTCTATATCTCCGCGTTCATATCTATATAAATTTGTACAAACGCGTCTTAGAAATGAGCATTTGGTCAAATAATGAAACTATAGCCTTCCTCGAGGCATACCAAAGCCTGCCATGTTTATGGAATCCGAAAGACAGGAAAAAAATCACCAGTAAACTAACTAAAAACATTTGTAATTTTTTTCAAAGATTTTTTAAAACTTAATTTGGAAACTACAAAATCATTAACTAACTAGATTGCATTTTTAATATTTTGTTAAATATTTAATATGACCTTCGGATTTTATATGTTATAGTATTTAAGAATAGATTTTTTTCCTTAGCATTATGCTGTATCTTGCACATGGCAGGATTGGCAGAGAAAATTAGAGAACCTTGTGGTAAGACACTCTGTTCTGTTCCCTGCTTATATTATTTTATATTTTTTTTTGCTAGAATAGAGTAGTAAAGTAAAAGGTTAAGTTTAATTTACTTTTTACTTATAACTCATATATATATACCGATATATACTTACAGTACAATCACTAAACATAGTTTGTATTATATTTTAAGTTGGGGTCATTGTTAATATGTAACTAGAAGGCTAAAAATGTTTCTATCCTCCCCATTACGTACTCTATGTTTTACAAATTATTTTAAGATTCACATTTTACAACTGGCAAGTTAAATAATGACACTTTGACATAATGTCAGTTTTTTAGTCTATGCTTGTATAGTATGGTGTTCGATTTACCAATATTTTTCATATATTGTTTGTTAAATTAGGCGGGAATTAAATTTAATCAACTTAGAAATAAAAATGAGCGTCGAAGAGGATGTAATGAAAATACAAAAGAAACTAACAAAAATGACATCAGATGATGGCACGGTAGGTGTGGTGATAGATATAATAAAACTACAATAAGTTACCCCGATACAAACGCTGTATAAATAAAAGCAATGTCGTTTGTTTTATTTTTGTTTATTTAGCATATTATAACTTATAATAACTTTATTTAAATATGATATGTCATTATATTTAGCTAAATGAGATACAAATTCAATAACAACATGGTTATTCGAATGCCGCAATTACAAGTTTTCATTTAAGAATTTTTTCTGTTGTCTTTTATTTTAGTAAAGAAATTGAGTTTAATTTTAGGGTCAAGAAGAAGCATTGGAACTTTTGAAAGCTCTACAAACTATGGCCATAAATTTAGATGTTCTGACTAAAACCAGAATAGGTATGACTGTTAATGCACTAAGAAAATCTAGCAAGGATGAGGAAGTTATTTCTCTTTGCAAAACTCTTATTAAGAACTGGAAAAAATTTTTATCTACACCAGCAACACCCTCAAAGGATTCAGGCAACTCATCTAAAAATAAGAAGGATTCAAGCAAAGATAAAGAAAGAAAAGAGGACAAAGAAAAAGATAAAAAATTACCTGCATCATTCCCTCCACAGTCAAACACTACTGATGCTGTCAGACTAAAATGTAGAGAATTATTAACTCAGGCTTTGAAGATTGATGGTGAAAATCCAAATGCTTGTGCTTCTCCTGAAGAACTTGCTGAGGAATTAGAGGAATCCATTTATGGAGAGTTCAAAAATACAGATATGAGATATAAAAACAGGGTTAGATCAAGAGTGGCCAATTTAAAAGATGTCAAAAATCCTACTTTACGGACTAATTTCCTTAATGGAGTTATTACTGCTTCGCGTCTTGCTAAAATGACTCCCGAAGAAATGGCAAGTGATGAAATGAAAAAATTGCGGGAGAAATTTGTCAAAGAAGCTATTGATGATGCTCAACTTGCAACGGTCCAAGGTACTAAAACTGAAATGCTCAAATGTGGAAAATGCAAAAAGAAGAATTGTACATACAACCAACTTCAAACAAGAAGCTCTGATGAACCTATGACTACATTTGTTCTCTGCAATGAATGTGGGAATCGTTGGAAGTTCTGTTAAGACTGCTTATTAAATTTAGAATAATAGTGTATCTTTTATGGTATGGTACACTGGTGTATCTAATAAATATTCTTCACTTTTAATATGAATTATGTTTTTCTATTTCATTGCATTGACTTATTGCTATTGACAATGAAATTGTGTGAAGTAGATAAGAAAAACCTAGTTTTAAACTTAACAAATAAATTACCTGCTTACAGATTATCCATATCTTTTTATTTTATAAAACCCAAAAAAAAAACTACAAAATATATATCACATTGTTATAATTTTCTCAATTTACAACAGGAATGTGCCCTTTTAAGGACTTTTCTATAAAATCAGAATAATCTTAACTTACAATTTTGCTTAGATATTGTGTAAAAATATACTGGAATATGTATATCTATATAATGTTGAAAAAGATTAACCCTTTTATATATGTTGTTATTTTCTTCTTATTGTCATGTATTGTAGACTATATTGTTTCTAAATACTTATTTATTTTATATATGGTTTGCTATACAACTAAGCAATGTAAAAGATGTCTATGTAGCACAACTAAAAGCAAAAAAATACTAGAACCATACTAACATCATCTATATAACTGCTTATTCTATAAGAAAACTATACATTTAAAATTTAATAAAGTCAGTACTTCTATGCTAGTCTACACTATAAATGAAATTGAAATATATACATGTTCCAAAATATTTCTTTTACATGATTTGTAAGCATTATAACTTTAACACATGTCACAAAAACTTTATAGATAATATAGGTATTGTACATATTATGAGGATGTAGTTTGGTATTTTTTTGTACTTTTTTCTGATAACAAAGTATAGTATAACTTTTATAGTTAAAAAAATCCTTTGTGTTTTAAAAATCAATTACCCTCTCTTTATTGAATAAAGTAAGCTAAATTATATCATTATGACGTTCTTATTGCAAAGTTATTTTTTCTTTGAATCTATGACTTCTCAGTGTAAGTCTATAATCTAAAAACACTTAACATTAATTTTGTTACTGGCCAAATAATATAATAATACAATGAAGTTATACCCATGATATTAAAATAACGTTTGCCAAATCTTTATAATCTAATATGGCAAGTTATACTTTGGTGAATATCTACAGATACATTTTTGCCCTTAGCACAGAACAATCAAAAAAATTTTCTTTTAAAACTATATACATCTGTATTACTAAATACTTCTACTTAATAAGAACTATTCGACAAAAAGTTCACCTGTTTTAATTTTAACAAATGTTTTATTTTCATTATACAGCTTACTTTGATTTAATATATCTAATTTTAAGTCTCGAGGTGATTCACTTTCATCCAACTTGGTTATAGTAAAAGTAACATTTTCATTGGCCACAAAACATTCAGGGCCTAGGTTTTTCTGATAACTAAAATGTGTTTTTAAATGTTCTCGAAGGAAATGTGATTGTACAACTACTAAATCGCAGTACGAACATTTATGATTACCACTGTTTAATATATAAGAATCATCGTGTCGCCTGTAGTGGTTAGTTAGGGCATCATGACGGTGATTGGTGTAGGGACAAAAAATGCACATTTGCATTTTTCGGTCTTTGGTGGGAGAAAGTTCAGACGTGTTACCTTCTTTTGTATTTTTGTTCATTGACCGACGACGCTGCAGTAGCCGAAGGGTTTGCTGGTCACTTATAGAAAATTGTTGAAAATCGCTCCGCATCGGTCGTTTAGGCATAGTTTTGATTGCTAATTTAATATTGTCTCCGGTATCATCTTTTTTATTTATTGTGTTTTCGCATTCGTTTTCTGTGAAACCATTAATATCTTTTTTCCGTTCGGCTTGCGCTTCATCGTTCATTTGGTGTTTTCTCATATGCTGTACATAATTGGCATAATATTTTACGGAGTAGTCACAAATTTCACATTTGTATCTTTGTTTCGACCCGTGTAGAGATAAATGTATTTTATATTGTTCTCTTTTTTCAAATGCAGATGGACATTTGTGACATTTATAACGTTTCTCTTTTTGCCGTCCATTTTTCAGGTAAGTAGGGTAGATAAATTCTGGATTTCCATGCATCAAATAACCAAATTGTGGATCAGCTTGTAGGACAGGGGGAAAGTGATCATTAGGTTTAACGAGTTTATCTTTGTCCGTTAACACTCTTTTTTGGGCTTCAGTTTTTCTTTGAAACAAATCAGTGCCCGATAAGGGAATATTTTTAAAATCGATATCATCTCCTGAGTCATAATCACAACTGGAGGCTTTAGGTTCATTTTCATGTAAGAGCTCGTGCTTGGCTAAGTTACCCAGGTTTTTGACAGCATAACTACATTTCTTGCATTTATGGTCACCGTCACCTCCATGTAACCCCACATGATAGCTCAAAGCAGAAGTTTTAAAAAACTTAGCTGGACATTCTTTACAATAATACTGTTTAGGTGTGTGTTTTGTTTCCGATCTTCTTATTAAATCGCTATAATCATAATTTTTACCTGGGTTTGCGACGACCCAAGTCACGTCCGATGTCAATGGACAGTGAACAAATTGCAATTTTGGATCTTTATACAAAGCATGTATTTTATGTACAAATTTAAGCATTTTTGTTTTAGTATTATATTCGTCAGTATGTACAGCGTCGTGCACAGCTAATTCATTTTCTTGTGGCACAGAAAATTCACAGCTCTTACATTTATTCTGGAATGTTAAATCATGAAATTTGTCGTGCACTTTTATTTCACTGTCAGCAAAAAACCTTGCCGGACATTTTTGACAGAAATATAAAGTTTTAGTTTCTTTGCTTTCATTATGATTTTCTTCGTCTTTTAAAAATTCGTCCGTAGCATTCAATTTGTCTTGATCAATCACTTTACGTAACTTAGCTATCTGCTCCTCGTCTGGAATATCAGACTCTACTGGGCAATAAATACGCCCGTATATTTCTCCATGAGTTTTAGAGTGTTCAGCTAATCTTCCCCTATTATCACAAGTAAACTTACATTCAAGACATTTATATATTGTAATATCACTATTTTCAAATACTACACAATGTATTTGTTCATGGTTTGGAATCTTACATTTTTGTGAATTTACATATGAACAGTATCGACATTTATACATTTTATGAAATTCATTTTTTGCTGATACCCATACAAACGGAATTTCGTCAAGATTTATAGAAGAATCACATCGCGAATCTGTTTGATTAGAATTAGATGGTGTACTTTCGAAGTCAGTTTCCATATCGTTCTTCTTTGCAAATATTCCATGAACGCGCATATGCTGGTGAAGCAAATGCCTCTTCGATACACTGTAATTACATTCTTGACATTTATATGGGGTGTCAGCCGGAAGACGATGAAATTGTTCGTGATACATAAATTGAGACTTGCTATTGGTCTCGTACGGACATTCGGTGCATCGATGACGTTTTGTTGATGAAGGATTTAATGTATTTTGAAGGGTTTGTTCCGGTAAAGGGGATTTGCACCCCATGGCTTTAGATATGTAATCTTCTGGATCAGTAATACCGTGCAAAATAAGATGCTGAATGAGTTCGTGTTCATCCTTTACAAAGAAAGGACAGAAATAACACTTAAATATAGATTGTGGTGAAGGTTGATGTTGTTGTAAGTGTGCTAAGAGCATGTTTTTGTCTGTTGCTTTAAATGGGCATTTCGTGCAAGTGTCACTATTAATTTCATTTGCTGATAGAGAAGATTCAGGTTTTGGTTTAACTGTTGTTATCACTTTAATTACTCCATCGTGCTTCAGGCGACAATGTCTCTGAAAAATGTAAGAATTATATTGTTAAAAAAATATTTATTATGAACTTCAATTTAAATTCTTATTACTTGAAATTTTAATATGTGAAAAGAGTATTTGTGCTCTATGGTTATCATGTTTTAGGAAGAGCTAATATTTATAATCAATAAGTACAATTATTTATGAACTCATATGCTAACCTGTATAACATGTTTCCAGTTGGACAACTGGTTGCAATGCCCGCATCTATACGCCAAATCAGCTGGATCTGGCATGTTATCTGGCTTTTTGTGAATATTAGTTGGAACCCTCATTTCCTCTCCATCATCTGGTATAGAATGCTCACGGACATGTTCCAATAGTGCCTCTTTTGATGAATCTCTGGAAAGTTGAAAATTTTATGTTTAAAAGTAGTATTGAAAGTTTATTTTCCGTATGAACAATTTAAAATAATATTATAAGAGAAACGATTTGGTTGTGCATCTATACTCACTTGTGATTGCATTTCTTACATTTCCAAAGCGTTCTTTTTGGTTTTTTTGCATCAAATATTCTATTGTCATATTCAAATTTGTTTTCAAGACTCTGTGTTTGCAAGTTTAGAGGCATTTCATAAGGAAGACTCACACCTTCGGGTAAATCATTGAATAATTCATCATCTAAAACGATATCTGCAGATATGCTTTGATCAATATAATGAAATTTGTTTTCACCATTTTCATTTAAATTGGACATTGCTAGGAATTTGTTATATTTGCTGTAGTTACGGCGACCGGTCTCATCGGTCATGATTACCTTAGCTTCGGCATGTTCAGGATCTCTAGCGGATTTTAACTTAATATGTTTTGTTATGTCCCATCGCCAATTGGATTTATACTTACATAAAGAACACTCAAATGGTTTTTTGTTTAAATGTCCAACGATGTGAACGTGAAATCTTGAAGCCGTTGATGCCCAAAATAGACAATAAGGACATTTGAATACTTTTTTACCCACCGCTTGACTAGGAGACAAATTCATAGTTTCAGCATCATTATCATCAACTATTTCGGAATCGAAATTTCTATGTTGTTCTGGTAATGTGGAATCATCGTTGATGCTAATGTCTAAAGGTGTATCAAATTTATTTGTATCATGACTTATGTTATTCCATACAAAAACAACGTTTTCCATGGGATGTGGCTCCACTTCTTTTTCACAACTGATAGCGTCTTCACTGCTGTTCTGATTATGAACTTCAGACGTTATTTCTTGTATGACATTTTTCTTTTTGCAAGATTGCATGTGTATATATAAATCAGCACTCGATTTACACCTATGTCGACAGTTTTGACACCGTGTTGACCCTAAACTGGAATGTAGCGAGTTTGTTAATTGACGATTTGCTTGCGATGTACAATTTTTTTCATGAACTGAATGTTCAGATAAACATTTACTCTCAAATCCACAATTTTTGCAAATTAGGGATCCTTCTTCTCCTGTTTCTGTTAATAGTCGTTCCTTGAGTCTATCAAAGAAGGACTCGTTCTTTTTACGAACACATGCGTCTTTTGAATTGTTATTACTAACTGGAGTCAGACTGATATCGATTGGAAGATTCTCAAGTTTTTGAGTATTATTTACTTCAGGTGACTGTGCAGTCTCTTTAAGTTTCTTTGAAGGAGGCTCACCATTGGCTTTACTTTGATTTGGCGATGAAGCGTTTAAAGGTATTAATTGAGGGATAGGTCTTGGAATTTTTCTACTTTGCTTTTGGTTTTTAGCATCTTCTGATAAGAAATTGACATCTGTTTCTTTTGTTATTTGCATATTCTCTTTTCTACCAAAGTCAGAAGTGGAAGTGTCGTTAGAATCACTGTTGCAACTTACTGTTTCCTTTTCCATGTATTGTAGGCCCATTTCCTGGAAAGATAGAGACATATTTTAAATAGTAGTCGAAAAAAGTATTCGTTTCTAGGTAAATACATTTTAGCAATGTGTTATAAATTCTAATTGCCGCTATCTTGTTACTACTATTGTATAAGAAAACAAACAACATATATATATATATATATATATATATATATATATATATATATATATATATATATATATATATATATATATATATATATATATATATATATATATATATATATATATATATATAAATGCTGATTTTACTATTATATTTTGGTAGCTTTCTTTCAACATTTAGTGTTTGTTTTTTAAGTTACTTGATCAATAAAAAGTCACGTCAATTTAAAATATTTAGTCGACAAAATTTCTACAATTTTTTATTCGTGTATCTAACATATTAGTGTCCAATATATAGATATCGTTTAAAAAGTAATAAATTAATTACAAAAAGAAAGTAATTGAGACAAAATAATTTTATTCAAGCGGGCGAAACCGCGGGGGCGTCGCTAGTTATACACTATAGTGCTAACTAAATTAACGTACCGGCAATCCTTAACTATATACCTATAAATGTATATATTATGAATAAAAATGATATCCCTATAAAATATATATTTACAAATATGCTATCAAAACGTATGAAAATAAATTATTTTAAAAGTTTATTTCATAGTCAATGTGTTTCCTTGTTGCTCCACAAGCATCCTCATCTCAAGGGACAAAATCATGTTAAGTTTTTATTTAAGCATTAAATAGGCGCAGTAACCTCTTCAATAAAAAAAATAAAAAAACGTACTAACATAAAGTACCTAGTATGGTTTAGCTTTATGCATCTCTAACATTTTGCGCAGTAATATTCTTTTGCTTATAGTAAAATATATAAAATAAGAAAAGTAGGTTACTATTATAAAATTTATATAAGTAAATACGATGAAAACGGCCAAAGCTTGTTATTATTATTAAATAAGATTAATAAATAATCTAAATTAAACATGTCAAGCAGTTCAAATAATAAAATAACGTTAATGTTAAAATTAAAACCGTGTAATGGCAGTAATTCGCCGATAAACATTAATTGGTATTCATGCACATATTGCAAACGAAACGCGAGCGACATGCATAGATGTGAGTAAGTATGATGCAAGGGCGCGCAAGGGGCCGAGCGGAGTACACCCGGCTAAGCCGGAGTGATAAGAGGCGTGACGTCATTCATCACTGCGGCCCCTAGACACGGCCTCCCGCTCACGGCAACACTCACCGATGCAGAGTGTGAGGATCGTGAATCTCCGCTCCCTTCCTCCTCTTTCGAAATGAGCGCATTGTTATCCGCCATATCAACACCAGCCGTTACGTCGCTGGCGCCCACCCGGTTACGACGCCGGTTTAAACTCGATTGACCGACAGGAGGTGGGTGATGATTCATTTCGTGTACCGTCAAACTTTGTCTAATATCAGCTGTGAAGTTACACATATAACAGTGGAAGGTCCCATTACCCCCGTGGTTTTTCATATGACGATCTAAATTCCATTTATATGGTGTCCTGAAGTCACACAAAGTGCACTTTATCATGGGCATTGAATGATATTTAATATGTTTTGTAAATCTTCCCCTTATATGAGTTGTGTAGCTGCATTTACTACACGAAAAAAAAATATTTTTTCCCGAAACTATCTCTGTAGACGGGGCCTCTGTGGAATTCATGTGACCACTTTCTAATGTTCGCTCCTCTGGAGCCTCCTCATTACCATCCTCTTCGTCCATCTGAACGTCATCTTCGAACTCTTCTACTTCTTCGAGTAGTTCTTCCATCTTTTCTAACGGTTGTTCCACAGTGTTTGAAGTGGATGGTATATTTCCAGATTCCTTAATCTCTTTTTCTAATGTTATGTCATGTACCATTCTTATATGTCTCGTTAGTTTTTGAAGATGACGAGAAGCGTAAACACAGTACGGACAATCGTAAATTTTCAATCGCTCAAAGTGGACGTCACGAGTGTGCACAAGATAAATGCGCGGGTTCTGTGTATAAAAGTTACAATAGGCGCAGTTGTAATTCCTCTTTATTTTACACTGCGGTAATTCAAAATCTTCCGCCGTAGCCAAGGAGGCCTCCGGAGATGCGTCGCCGCAAGGGCGCGCGAGAGTCGCGACCTCGCCGAGTTGCGCGCTGTGCGGCGAGGACATCTGTTGTAGCATACTCCGCTGCAACAAAAAAATGCTCGGTGTCGGTTAAACGTGCCGAGACAAGGGTCGCCGGCGGTGGGCGAGCGCGGGGCGGCGTGCGAGGCGCGCGGGGTGCGGAGTGCGGGGCGCGTGGCTTGCTGCGGACGCCGTGTGCGGAGCGCAAGAACGTCGCCGACTGAATGAGGGCGACTCCGCAGTCCGCCGGCGAGGAAGCGACCCGCGACCGACAAGCGCCCGTGGCGGCGGCGGCTGGCGGCCGGCGGTCGGCGGCCGGCGAGGGCGCGTGGGTGCGGGGCGGGTGCGACTGCCGAGTGCCGACGTGATCATCCTATGTTTTTCTCCTGCGGCACCGATCGCGATTAGCGAAGCTGACGCAGCAGGCGACCTCCGCCGTGGTAGTGTTCAATCGCGCCATGAACGTATTTCATATTGAAACGTAATCGTGATGATTATAGTTATATATTAAACTGTCTAGTTACCATTGCTGTGATATTCGTTTAATAAACATCACGCAATTGAATTTGAAACTATTCAAGAGATACATATATATTACAATATTTATGATGTCACGTGGACAGATACTAATTACACTGGTAATGGCTGTTTGTTTTTGTTTTTAAATATTTTTTTTTCTGTAAGAATGTTAGGCAATGTATTTGCAGTAGTAAACAATTATTACCTTAAAAATTCAACACTTTATTTTTTAATATTTAATAATTGGTTATTTCGCCGGTCCCTAGTAAATAATTATAATTAACAAAAATAATTTACAAAGATTGGATTGGAAAAGCAATTGTTGCCACCATGTAAGATGTTTTTTTTATACTATATTTATTAGTTTAAACAAAGAAACATCAATTATACAGCAAAACTAATACTTATTTTCGATTCATACTTGGACGGTATCCAAGTAGCGCGGGTTCAAATCCTGCTACGTTCAATTTTATATACGTTTTCCAAATTATTATTATTTTTGTGGATTGAAACTTTAAAAAATGTAAACTAATACTTAATATATATATGTATAATGTGGGACCTCATATAAACAAGTGGTTTGTTTAATCTTACTTAAACAAAATATACAGTATTCACCTATTCAAAACATCTAGTAAATTGTAAAACGGCCGATGACCATCGTGGGCATACGATATTACAAGGACAATTCTAAAGAGTGTAAGCAGACCAAACGTGCCATCTATAACTATACTTCTATAACGATGTTATTGCTTTACGCATACGTAAGATACACATATTTTAGATGTTTAACATATGAGTGAAAGAAAATAAAATATATGTTGGCATAGATTTTTACATTAACTTCAAAAATATATTTAATAGTAAGTTTTTTGAGTCCTGTCGTAGCGCAGCATGGTTTTTATTTATAGTGCTTCAAATATTTACGTTTAATACTTTAAATATATCATTCCTGTTCTAAAAAAATGAATTTTATATATTATTTTAAAGTTATCGAAATAGTAGAATTCAGCAGCTCATGAGAGGTGTTATATTTCATATAAATATATATATGTGAAGTTGTTCTGAGACAACAACTACCATTATCTACGCATAGGTACTTAGGAATCTACAGTCGTAAGGACGAGAGGGTTAAAATTTTAAAAATTAAGTACACGCCATGTAGGCAGTAGACACTTATGTATTTGAAGCAGCTGGCGGACGTCCTGGTGAGACCGGCACCGGGGAGCGGCGTGGGGGCGCGGCGGGCTGTACGCAGACAACTTGACAAGTCGGAGGCAGGAAATGCCGGAGAAGGCATCCCAGCCCGAGCCCGAGTACAATGAACGACGGCGCGCCACAGGGGGAGCCCTCGCAATCGATATGGCGTCGCTAAGGTCCGTTGGCCGCTGCGAACAGTTTGGAGCGCTGCAGAGGCGGATGCCCCCGGCCCGCGTGCCCCGCACCCCGCGCGCTCACCACACCTGCTGTGTATTTATAGAGAGTCGCAGCCGGCGCCCGGCGTTGCCCGGGGATGCAGGGTTGTCGGCTACCACTTCTGTCACTACGAAACCAATACAACTACAATCTACTGTGTAGTATGAGTAGATACATACATACGTAGCTAGATCTCGTTTACGCGTGCATGCTGCTGCGATGCGGGTGACGTCCGCCTGTTATGACAATGAATACAAAAATAGCAACCGCTCACTTAACAGCGCTATTTTATAATGTTAAGGACAAAGAAGAGGAATGAGCCATGGTGCTGTTAATTTATAAAGCAAATTATTATTACTTTGTTGGTTACATTATAGAGCAGACGTCGAAAAATAAAAGCACTTTTATTTTAGCACAAAATTTCATGTATTTAAGTAATTTACATAATTCAGTGGTTCATTATATAAAAACAGGTAAAGTACAATATATTGTTACTACAATTCTATTGAACTAGAGCTGGAGCACTACATTATTATTAAAGGTGAAGAGATCGCTTAACGTTTTTCGATTTCTATATTTTATCTGGATACGTGATTAATGCAATAACATCTACTTTTTACAACCACATTATAATCCTATTTTATCCTAACTTCTATGCAAAATGGAATTAAAATGGCTTAATTTTGATGTACATAAAACAAAATCAAGTATTCCTTTCACTCTCGTCTCTTTCAAGTTCGACTCCCCTATCGCGAGTATCGTACATATCGTGTCGTTTAGGTTTATGGAGGACAGACAGTACACTTTTGCTTTCGTTTGACATCGTGTTATAATTTATACACGTGATTTCTATGGCAAGAAGTCCTCCAGTTATACAAATTAGTAATTATTAATAATAAATACTAATTGTGGATTTTGAATAGTAAAATTGGTATTAAATATAAGTATATATTTTACTAAATTATATTGATTAAAATAAAGATTATCGAAAATAAATCAATCCTTATTAATTCTGGATAAATTTAAATTCTTATTTGAGTAATTTATGGGTGTTTTTCACTAGCTTAATATATTTTAGATATCAAAACTCTAATAATTTATTATTTACAATGAAAAATACATAATAATGTCAGGCAAATGTAAAGCGTGTCTTTCTCACATATTCTTGTGAACACGAATTCTAGTTTAAGTATGTGATCAGTCAAATAACACCCCGGTCGAATAAAGTCACATCGAATCAGCGAATGGTTTCCCGCGCGCTTAATACATTGTTATGTAACTTAGAATAATTTTAAAATGTTTTAAAAACACACTTTTTAAATACACTTAGAATAATTTTAAAATGTTTTAAAAATTCTTATGCGAAAGGTGTTAAAAAGAAATGCCATACCAATTGGTCGACACAAATTGTTGATTTCATTATTACATTATAAACATTAACCTATCTTAACGCATCGTGTAAATTAATATGTATAAAAGACATACTATAGTTAGTTAACTAAGCGTTGTAATGTACAGGCGCAAATCTCGTAATGTCGTTTAAAGCCCGTTTCATTATTGTTTGTATTGTTTGGTAGTTAATAAGGCTACATAATATAGTAATATCTTAGGAACGCTTTTTATGTAAAATATATCAATTAGTAAAAACATCTGTATTCATTTAAAATTAATTTGTGGACTATATCGTAAAAATAATAATTGCATACTCAATTAATCGTAAATTTAGTAAGAGTTGTTTCTTATGTTGATATTATGATTAAAACTCAATACACAAATTAACGGCTTGCTCATATGAATTTCAATAGCAAAATTAATCACTTAGTTATTTTTCTTCAGTTAGAAGTTTACAAACACTTTTGAATCGTCATATAACAAATAAATTTGAGTAAAAATGTTTATGTGATACTTAAACGTATTTTAAGAATTAAAGTCACGAGGCCAGTAGTCACGCAGGGGCACGCGTACGATTGTAAACGTGACTGGTTGTGGGTTTGATCCCCCTCGAGGAAATTAATTATTTTCAAATTAAATATTTAATGATTTCGTTTCCTCGCTCTGGTAAAAAGGGAAATCGCGGCGTTGAGTTCCTCAGAATTTCTTAGTAATGAAAATTATAAAGCTATATAGTAACCATGATATTCTCTAGTTCTTCTCATTATAAAAGAGTATATCTAGCTGTTTATTGACTGTCTAACACAATGTGCTTGTAGTTAGTGTTTGAATCAGCTCAGACATTCCAAGCATGACTGACTATTGGCGCAAACAAGCGAAACTAGCGTGTCAAAGCGTTCGCCCCGTCTCGGCCTCGACTGTCTTACCACTTCTTGTGTAAACCAGTTCTGAAGCTCAACTAACCTGTCAACCTGATCCGATTCGGGGATAAACTATTCAAAATAAACCTATTGATTATCAAATTTAATTATCATAATGCATGTTTTTTTTTTTGTAGAAATCATAATATCTACACGACATCGTCGTATATGGCGAAACGTAGAAAAATAAATACGTGTAAGTACCGTCTCGTTTATGAAAAAAGATAACAGTCAACTCCTTTTTGCTGTATATATATTTAATTTAAATTCTATATATTATCAAACCTAATCAAAAGTGTATGTTTTCTACATACCTATTTTATAGTTGTAATATTAAATGTTAGCTTTATAACTATAACATACCGCAAGTAATAAAGGAAATAGATTTAATACGATCAATTGGCTAATAATACACTGTTGTTATATATGTAGCGCTGTAGAGTGGTAAGCGACATTGCGGATTTTGCGACGCAAATAATTTGTGCGCCAATTGACCTTTCGTCGAGCGGTGTCGTCGACGCGGCGTTGGGACGTGCGGCGGTGCGGCGGCGGCGACGGCGGCGGGCGCGGTCGCAGTTCGCAGCTTCGCCAACACAATCTATATATAGCCGTACGACAACACGCTCTATACTACGACCGAGCAGCGAGGGGCCGGCTACGTAGGCAGTTTCCTTTATCACCCACCCGTCAGCCTCTAGGCTGGAAAATACGAAAGCCTAGCTAAAACCACCGACGTGTGGAGATGAATTTGTGGCATGCCGACCCACTCCACCCTCTCGGGATCGATACTACACAGATGGTAGCCACGAGAACATCTCACTTATCTTAAGAGGTGACATGTGCCTACATAGCGCCTTTCTTAACGCGCTTGAATGATCCTCGTAATGGTTGCCAGTCCTGTGATTAACTATAGACACGAGTAGGTAGCCGCTTCTTCATTTTTAGTCTTCAATCACTGCTTAATTTTTATGATGATTTAATAATGTAATAAGGTAATGGGCATAAATGTTAACAATTAAATTTACATCCAGTCCAGCAAACTGTGGTGCTATTAATAATATTTTTTATCAATATACTAATTATAACGTGGTGTGGTATTGTTTTCGAGCATACCACCGGTCGGACAAGTAATTACCATAACCTTGAGGAAGGTGGCTGCCGAGCGACGCGCACGTAAAGGACAATGAAAGGAGTGCAGTCGTCAACTACTATCATGGCAACGCCGCTCTAGAAAGGAATTCATACCAACGTCGGTGGCGTGCAGCGTGCTCGTTTAAAGATGGCTACGATAAGGCGCAATGACGCTCCTCGGGCGCGGGCGTCGTGTCGTCGATGAGTGGGCGCGCGTGTGTGCGTGCCGCTGAGCCGGTGTGCTGACGGCTGACGCCGTCCCTGGCGCGGTCGCCCCCGCCGCCCGCGCCCCGCGGCTGCCTTCACGTTCCGCAACATGTGCGAGCGTCGTCGGCTATGCCCCGAGTCACTCGAAACCGACATGCGCCACCCAGCACTCGACCGATCGCAATTCATGTCCCTCCCGCGCCGAGGCACATATGTAGATAATAATGTCTTATCAAAGCACCAGATAGCAGAGGTGCTGCTCGCTCGTTTAGGTGTCATGGACGCTACGCTTTGACCGATCGACTCGTGCATTCACGTAGTCACGCCGACTTGTTTGTTAGGTACTTTTGAGATATATATATTATGAGTCAATACTGGCGACGCTCAGAAAACAGCAAATAAACATCTATAACAACGTCTAAATCAAATTTATTTCCCAACAGCACATGACGGACGGTATGACGGAGTTCAAAATCTTCTATGTATAGTTATAAAATAATAAGGACAACTGTCGAGGTAATGCTTGGCACGTACAGGTTCATATATCATAATAAAATTTTGCCCTATTTTCTTCTATATAAGAATGTAAAACTATTAGTGACCGATTTTGATAAATTGCATAAAACAGAAACGTTGTAAACTGGGAATTTAGTGTCGTAAGAAGCCGTTGAAGTAACGTTAACGCAGCAAATTATCAGGGTCGTCCGTCGACGCCGTCGTCGTAGGCTTGTGGTATAGCCATTGCTACCTACGTACCCACATATAGGTATGTACATGCACCGTCTTACTACGTCTATAGTAAATATATAGCTACTCGTATGTACAAATACGATACTCTGTCGGTGAGTTCCGTTCGTTGCCTTTTCACAACTGTTGTAACTCATGAGGAAATATATTTGTTGACGATAAAGTTAACAATTGTCAAATTTAAATATATTATGCAGAAAACACCCTCGAAAAGAATATTATTTTTTTTATCATTAGAGCAACGTATTTTCAGTATATTTCACATGTCCTATTATATATATAGCTATTTTTTTCAAATATAAGTTGACGTCGTTGGGTTGGTAAAACGTCTGTCTGGTTAAAACAAGTTTTGGTGTGCACAAACACAACCAGCCGGCCGCCAGCTGCCACAGCGTCAGGTGTTGTGTGGCCTCCATGAACTCTACATACGACTCTAAGTGTACGACCTATCACTAATCTATTGCAACGTTATTATAGTTAGTAAGTAGCAGCAATGGTATTACTAAATATATACCTACCAATAATTGTGTACACGCCGTCGCAAATATCATAAAACTAAACTCTTTCCCGCAGCATAGTTACATAAAAAGTATTTTTATGACGTATCTAAGAAGGGAAGAGAAACTTTAATTGGGATGGTATTAAAGTGAACTAAATAAAAACGTATTGCAACGTGTGTTAGTCTGTCGCGCTTAGGTCACATTTAGGCGGTGCGACCGGCGCGGCGACGGCGCCTGCACAGTGAGGTCACGACGATGCGAGTGCGACGCCCGTTTGGAACAGTCGACAACACGATACGGAGCCGACCGAAAGCGACCACGCATACATTACATGACGCCCACAAAGCATCCAGCCGACTATCTGCACGCAGACTGCTGTGTGTACCTATAGCAAGTTGTTGAATATAGCACTGGCAACGTGTGCCGCTCTTCATTGTTGGCTGGCCGAGATGGCTGGCGCGAACACGAACGACCTCTTTTAGTTTCAGTGACGCGGATACAGGGGAGTCGAGCGATATTATTAAATTGAAAATGTCTACGTTCCATCCTATTTGCGGTAGTCCGCTACTAAAGGAAAAGTATGTGCAGCATTTCCTCGGGTTCTTTAACGTTATATAAAGTGTAATTTTATTTTACATATATTTTATTTCTTTCTTAATTGTAACTAAACATCTTTGATAAAATTCAACTGGAACGTCGCCAGATCTTTACCATAGCTTTACAGTATAGCATGTGTAAGCTAAATAAGTGGTAAAGAGAAAGGTGTACGCACGCGCGAACAGTAATAGGCTGTCCTATGTGGCTTCACAGAATCCCCTGAGCAAGGCTATCGTTGATAACGTTATCTTAACCAAATGACTGCAATAGCGACTTTGTGTAAAATATATCGGGGGCTTAAATCGATAGATGCATGCAAAAACGATAAGCATAGGTAAATAATATTGTTACTATTAATTAATTTTTGATTTGAGAAATTGGTCAGAAAATCAGAATATTTACATAATGCGTACATATATTTTATGCAGATAAATTTTATATTATTTATCTTGTACTCTTCCTTTATCTTTGGCATTTCTAATTTACTTATTTAGACTTTGTTATAGAACAAGGCCATGCTTGAATTTCGCTACTGAAAAGAAAATAAAAATACCAGCTACCTTTAAAGTAAGATACTACAATACAATCATTATACTTTTCATGCAATTCAATTTTACGCAAATGCATACATATATTTAAGTCAAAATATTATTTTTCATTCGGGCAACACTATAATTTAGAAATAACATAACATGTAATTAACAATATTTTATGACACGGCATAAATTAAAAAGTATATTTGTGACATAATCAACCATCCAATTGAGTCCGTCTCCTATCTGTTGACCTAATTGCGTGTCAGAAGAGTAACGTTAAACGAGAGTCGACCTCCTCGGCGTTATAACTATACAGACGCATACCAGGAAAGTTACCCCTTGTCCTTACTCACGATACCTACGTTAAGGTAGAACCGTCGGCTCAAGTCAACCCGTGATCCCCTACTTACGTATTACATTACACATATACGACTAACGTATATATTCTTTGACTTTTCCGATATAAAATTACTGTGTTCGTCTTACAAAAAAATTAGCCATTGTACATAGTACGCGTATATGCAAATATATATACATATATTTTTTGTTATTGGTTTGTGATTGTTTAAATAAAATATGTAACCATAAAATATTAACTATTATGTGAATACAATATAGACGATACTTAATTTGAACGGAGCTTTATATCTTTTGAGAAGTTTTATAAACTTAAATAAATCTAAAAAAAATTAGTAGATAGTAAGAACCTATGGTATAGATTACTGCAATGGGCGCAAGACGTGTCTCCAAATACATTATAATTTGAATACCTAATCCATTACTTATAAATGTGTGACAATTAGTGAAAACAAAAGAACTGTTTAGAATCATTAAATTGAAGTATTTACTCGTCTCCACCCGTGACGTTACTACCGCGAATCTATTTACGAAGGCAATTCGGTACCATTTTTTGCACGGAAATTTCCTATACCTACGCGCTTCAATTTTATTCAGTAAACCTGAAATTCTTGACGAATGTCTTGTTTACAGACGAATGCCTTTTCTTGATGTTTCTTGTTATTTTATAACACATATAACTGACATACTTATTATGTAGTGATACATTATATAACATTTTGTATGTTTAATTCCATTATTGGCAAGAATTAATTAAGTAGTTTTAAGAAAAAAATCACGGGGTTCAAAAACGTTAAACAATATTTAAGAGGCATTTAGTTAACATGTTATACCGTGCGGCGGGATGGACGCCATCATGGCACCAAAAGACAGTGTGGGACGCTCGGGGATTTTATTAGAAAATACAACACGTTTATGGAAAGTCTTTATACTGAGTAAGATAGAGTTATATTAATATACAAATTTAAGAATAGTTTAACTTTAACTGTCATATTTAAAGCATATATGTTCTTTTTCCTGTGATGGCAATGAATTATTCATTTAAGATTTTTGATAACACTGTGTGTTCGCTATTTATAGAAATAATAATAACTTCATAATCATGACGATCGCATCACCTGACCGTAGAACTAAAGTAAGCTTCTAAGTCAACGCAACCAAGAAATATGAACATTTATGCAAAGCTTTTGCTGCATTTTGTAAGAGTTTCGCCGTGTAATCAGAACCTTTAGGATATATATCGTGGTCCTTATAAAATTATTGCAAGAAGTAAGAACTTACAATACAAATATAAGAAATATCTGAAACTACTGAATTATTCAAGAAATAATAGAGAATTATTAAAAAAATATTGAATTATGCCTATTGATTTGTCCTTTTGCAATGAATGTTTGGTATGGGTGAGTTGAAATAGTAATTTCAATACAACACGTATATAAAGAGGGCAAGAGTCATTTGTTACAAAACAACCAAGAGGACGAGGTAGCCAGCTGCAATGCAGCTGCCGCACACTGACTGAGGTACGCCTCACAATCTCACCACAAGCTCACATGCGAATTATTCAACCATCTAATGCAAGTGCCGCTTCAGAACCATCTTAGTTATTCAATGAGCGAACACTCTGTGCTACTGGTATCGTCAATATAAAATTTGTTATCTTAGACGTTGTATATCGCACAAAGCAGGGTAGGTAGAAGGTATATAGGAATCTATTGTAAAGAAACTCGATTTTCTATTAAAAAACTTCCTTTCCCCATTTTTGCCGAATTCTTGACGTATAAGTAGTGGAACTCTACGCCGTGGTACTAGAGAAAGGTAAAATACTCGTATAACATTTTAATTTAATATTATTTAATTTTTTCATTGTTTTACAATTACTATAGTGAAAATAACTATACGTACTTGAAAGACCGCAGTTATTTTAAAATCACAATCAGACACTTTAATTTTACGTATATGTATATAATCTCTTTTTATATATGTATACAACATTAAAAGAAAACTGAGTTAATCAGTAGTAGTTCTTCATTACATATTACAGATCTTTATTTTTTTACATATCAATGGAAAAAGGCAAATACCTTGATCTTCTATCACGTAGACAGCATTTAATTTTATCTTACCTGGATCGTTATTCGTTATTTATAATAAATACACATATAATACATTTAGTTTTCACGATTTTTCAGGTTCACCCTGGTAACACATATGGCAGGCATGCTTCACATATGGCAAGGTATTCAGAGAATACTAAGGTACCCAGTGCAAAGACACTGTTTTTCATTCCTCACTCTCCGCCAAATTTGAGGTTTTACGTTGCACAAGACTAAAGGCGGCGTCGAGTTGCCACTTAACACCAGAGCGAAAATACGAAAGTAATTAATATTTTATTTCCCCGAGTGGGGATCGAACCCAACTTAACAACATTAACAGTCACACGCCGACAGAGTCCGGCGCCCTGACGCCGCGACATGCCTCAAATTTATTTCAATTGAAAATCCTTTTCACGTCCAGTAACTTTTTTAAAGCGGCATTTCATTATTTATTATAGTTTAGCTGGACTGTTGGTAGTTCTTCAGATATTCCAAATCAATTTTTATGTCTTATCCACACTCAATAACTTATGTTAAGGCGGATTTAATTATTTCTCATAGTTTAGCTGGACCATTATGGTTATTCATCCATGGATGATGACATGGATGTTCCAGAACTTTAGTTTTATAACCTGCGATTCTGCGTCAGGTATGGAAGTCTTTAAGATAATATATGGCCTTATCATTTCATTCAATCCGGACCAGAAATTCATGTGCGTATAAACAGATAAAAATTCGCAAACATATTCAATGTGCAGGCACAATTTTTTTACTATTTTATTATAGTATAGATAGATTTCATTTCCCCGAATGGAAATCAAACTAACAACCGTCACGTACGTCACGCACGCGTCGCGATGGCCTCACCTTTACCGTAGAAGACATTACCAAATCTAATAATTAAGTCTTTCCTTGAGTTATGTTAGGTTAGATAATTCTAGGTGTCTTCCAATTTATAGTATTCAATAAGTAACAAGTACAGCACGCTACTAAATAGAAGTAAAACTACTGCCTAATTGAAAAAAGATATAAAGCACTTCTCGTTGTATGCATCGTAATACTGTATAATATACATAGAAAAATATTAAAATAACAGTGTGACTGTTTCATTGATTGTATTATTTTCCTGCAAAATATACTGGAACAATGAATATATTGAATTTGTAGATAAAAATAAATACTAACTCACAGTTTTGCTATTGGGATTTAAAGCGACTAAGTATTATTTTTTTTTATTTTATGTGAGATTGAATATATCATTTATTTTTAACAGTACCTTTGATAATAAAAAAATATCTCTTTATTTAATTTTACTTATTTCACTATTTTCTGGCTACTTCTTAATGTTTTTATAAGTTTTTACAATATTATTTAGTATGTTAGTCTCATATTTTTTATTGATTTGGTACGAATTTATACCATATATAGTATACGTGTATAATGTTATATTTTTTGCTCTGCTCTATCAAGCACCATAGCAGTCGTAAGTCGTGGTATAAAAGAGATTTCTTTTTGTTATAGCCATTAGTAGGTAAATATACTATATCAGGTTGATATTTAATCAATACTAGTAAAAAAATATTAATATTTGTGTTTGTTAAATTTATTTTGTTGGCAAAATACTTATAATAACGACGTGGACCAAAAAAGAACCGGATAATATTATATAGAACTGATTATAAGTTTATTAGCTCAGATTGTATCAATACGTTATAATTTTGCTATAAGCTTTTATTAATTATATCTCACAAAAATTGAATTGGTGAGACGCCATGTCATAACATAGGCAGCGAAATTTTACGTAATCGGCTGGCTGACTTACGTCCTTGTGCAGATTTTCGTTCTTCCGCTAACAAAAAAGGTTCCTGAGTAGTTTACATTTTATATTCATTTCGTTCATCATTCATTCAGTTTTCTCGTCTATAACTTAAATAATTTAATACTGTAGTATGAGTTAATACATTAATAAAGTAAGCTCATTTAAAAGCATCTCTATTATTTTAAATAATATTTAAGTTATTAATAGTCACTGTCGTGGCACAAGTGTGTGATTTTAACCGACAGGTTCTGGGTTCGATCCCCACTCGATAAAATGAAATATTTTATATTTTCAATTTAAATATTTAATGTTTCATTGGTAATAAGGCAAAGCGCGGCGTTGTGTTCCGCCACTCAACACGCAATGCCTCAAATTCGGCGGAAAGTGGGGAACGGAAGTGGAACGGAGTGTCTTAACACTAGGTTCCCGGGTTCACTCTGCCTACCCCGCCTCGTGCGGGATACAGCGTGAAGATATAAAAAATACGCCAATGATCAGGGCTGTATTGATTGAGCTTTTGTACCCCGGTATTCAGTCTTGCTGAAAAGATCATTCTACGCTATAGAACATGGCGTAGATAAGAGGCTTAACCAATTAAACTTATTTCAAAAATCATATCTTAATACACATTTGCCAACGTTTCGCCACTGTTTCCACAAAAATTTGGTTACTTCGCTGCTTTCATCTCAAGCTATCACTAAAGTTGAGTAATAGTTGATGTTCACGTTATACTCTTGTTGACTAATTGGAAAGCACTCGATTATTTAGCTTGATAAAAAAATGTCCTTATCAGCAAATGACATTTTCCTGTGAATATTTAATCGAAATTTTTCGTACGTGGAGTGATTACTACAGAAAACTGCACTCTGACACGAAATATCAAAAAAATATTATGATAATGATAAAAAAATTAAAACAAATGTATGTTAAGTAACAAAAGGTAGGTACGGACCCTGGGTTCGTAGTGTAACAAATAAAGCTTATAAAGAAAAAGAAAAAAATATATACCGTCGAAATACCAAGGGGATGGTGAATTTAAATATAATCGTTGTCTACACTAATCTGTTCAATTATATTACAGCGATTTGATTCTCTTATTCATCCCACTTGATTTTTTTATTTAAAAATAGATAAATATTGTTTGGCCGCAAAAAATAGAAAAAAATAGTAAATATTCATTTATACAGTATACATACAGTTCTTATAAACTACAGATTTCAAATTGAAATGAAAAAATAAATAATTAATGGTAACAATTCAACGTTTTGATAAGTTAAATAAAAATACGATACGCTTATAATCATGTTGAAGATGTTTTTAGAAAAATCGATAGTAATCAGTATCATCGGATCATCATCGGATAAGAAAGATTGCTTCTAAATTTTGGGACTCGGACATTGTGGGGCATTGCGTAATGAACATCGGCGAGTTCGAATCCTGCTTCATTAAAAAAAAATATACGTTATTTATACGTTATTTGGTAAATAGGAAATCATCTGGGCACTTAGCGAATTCTTATCATTATAGATGATTCAACTCTAAATATTAAGACCGATTTTTTTAAGGCTTAATGGATAGGTTCACAAACTAATTTAACAAACACCTATATCAGAGAAAACACATATATGCTGGTGTGATCTTAATATAGAATATCAGAGAATTAAAGCGCCTGCAAAGAATGAAATGCTGCAGTTTATAAGGTGTGTCAGGGGCGTACCCAACTCGGTATGGCATTGGCATTAGCACGAGAGCTTGTCTGCGCATTGACATGAAATCTTATCCATATATTTGAAACAAGGAAAGATTTAATGACGGTGTATTATTTCGAAAACCAACAGAATTTTATATGGTCTATATTGAAATGTGTACTACTCATTTTAAATTAGAAAACTAAACCATTATTTGTGCTAATGCACTGAATACAGTTATTTTTAACGTACAAGACTTAAAAGCAGCAGCTTTAGCAAATCCTAGTTGGAAGTCCGGGGTCGACCACTCTTGCGGACTACGGGGAACGCTACCACCCTCTTACTCACCCCCGTCTTTCACTCTCTTGGGCGCCGGGATCTCGATTCTACTTTGGATCCGAAAAACTGTTAAAGCCCAAAGCTTCACAAGCAGATATACCCCTAATGCGGCCGTCTATTGGTGCGAGTTTAGATTAAATTGAATATAACGAGGCCGTGAGCTCTTCGAGCGATGCGTCGAGGGTACAATAAGTAAGTGTATAAAACCGTACAATTTTAGAACGTGACATTAGTGTTATAGAGGCGAAGATAGCATATCAAAGGCAATGTTTGAATGTACACGCACAACGTTGAGCTGTCGAAGACAACACCGGACGAGAGTTGGGATCCCTCGATAACTTTACACGCACCAGTTTAGAAGTATATTTGTATATAAATTTACTTGCTAAAACATATTTAAAAACTATTCCATAGTCACGTGACATCTAATTACACAGTGTTATGTATATGTACAACGTTTGGTATAAGAATGCTCAACAGTTAACAAGCTTATATGGGTAAGTCACGTTTCCACTTACCACTCATCTAATCATTTGACATCTGAACAGTGTTGAGGACTGCCTTCTTTTTATTATTATGGTATCATATTAGCGTGATATGTAGTCGCAATCTACTCTGCATAAAACAACGAAAAACCTAATACATACGACAACACGTGCATACAAAGGTTTAGTGGTATTTCTTGTTTTGTTACAATACATTTAAAAATCTTTCTTTTTCAAATTTAATTGCTTGTAAGTTTAAGAATAGATAAAACTTTGTACATCACGTAATATAAAATTTTTATACGTTATGGCAAAATTGTAAACAAAGCGACGCAAGAGCAAAGCAAAGACACAGAGCAGCTCGAGTTTGAACGTCGACATTCAAACCGCTGCTGCGACTCTACGCCTATTGCGATAAGGCGCACATCACCGCGCGCGCTTGCTGACCTCACCGCACCGCCGACAAATAATAAATATGTAACACTGATAAAACCACAGAAGCGATGACCGACGAGAGAGATTCCCATTTCGCATATAATCTGGGGTCATCGAGCGTCACCAACGTCGAAAGAGCCGCTGATTATTTTTGGCGACAGGATTGCGAGGAAAGCGATCGCTTCTGCGACGCCCACCTACACGCAAAGTAACGAGAAGTACATACCTGCGTGCGAGCGGAGGTGGCGAGGCGCGCTCGAACAACAGTCGTGTCGGGTGGCGCGCGGCGAACTGGCGGCAGGCGGGCAGCACCGAGTGCCGTCGGCAGCAGCAGCCGCCCGCGCCCCGCGCCCCTGCTGCATTCCGTGCGTGCGCCCGCCGCCGTCGTCGGGAGCGTCGCCGCCGCTCCTAACCGCTTACATCAGCACGACGACATCCCTGTCCACGTTATACGTTACACATCTATCTATTATAACAATACAGTACTGCACTGCATTCCGCCACGACTGACGACACTGGACAATATAACTTATATCATTAAGAACAATGTTTACTGAAGAACGTAAGATGACTATGAATTTGTTGTTAATGTTGCCACATAACAGTGTGGTTAGTATAGGTTTTTCTTATACCAACAGCTTAACATATTAAAGCACGTCAAGAAGCGATGAGGTGATTCCAAACTGATTATCATTGTGATTTGAATGTTTTGGGGGTCATGGTTTACTATCACACACACAACACATATTACAGCTCATAATATATTTAAAAATATGCTATCAAATTTACAAATGTTTTGTATTTTGAGTACCTACTTTATATCTTATACGTTATATATACTTTAATACATTTAAAATGTCATGTAAAAATAAATACAATATTTAAACTCATTAAAAAAAACTGAAACTCTGTAGCTTATGATTTGTCTGAATATTGTTATGGAATGATTATAACATTCATGTATTTTAAGATTTCCAAGATACGTTAAAAACGTTATATATCTGTATAATAATGTTAATTATCTTGGATCATAAATGCTATGATGTGGTACAAAAGATACGATACAGTTACTAGTAATTATAATATACTGTATCAATACAGTCATCAATTGTAGTATCAATATTTAAAAAACAAAGTCCTTACTACATTAAAGTTTATAAGAAATGGCAGTCTGTATCCATTTCATTTTAGATGACCTATCTTGGGAGGTTTTGAAGAGGGACTGACGTTCATACTTCCGAGGTAACATTTTAGGTTTATGTTTTATAAATATTTTTTTGTTACATTTATTTTTCCTTTTTTAGACTTTGACAGATAATAGGATTTATAGATAAAATGTTAATAGGATTATTAGAATGAAAATGTCACAATCTTTTTATTTCTTTAGAGGATTAAAACCTGCTATGGCAGTATACTAACAGTGGGCTGCTGCTGTTATCCTCGCGTACTAAAAGCAGAGTTACGACTTAAAACAGTATACGAATACGTGTTATAAATATGAAAATTTGCGATAACAGAAATTAAAAAGTTTTACTTTATTTATTTCCTAAATTATAGCTTAAACTGACAAGTAATAAAAAACATTATCTTTACTATGTTTTAAAGTGTTATTCCACACTTAGGACAGAAATTTTAAAAAACATTATCTTCGGTGATACTCACAAAGTCAAAATGAAGTATAAATTATCAAAATTGGTCTACTTGTTCAGTCTCTATAACGCCATATATACAAATGAAGTGTTATTCCACACTTAGGACAGAAATTTTAAAAAACATTATCTTCGGTGATACTCACAAAGTCAAAATGAAGTATAAATTATCAAAATCGGTCTACTTGTTCAGTCTCTATAACGCCATATATACAAATAAGAGCGTAGGAAGAGGACCTGGTAAGCAGTGCCCTCCCTCAAATAACGTGGTTCCTCAGAATTTAACAAAATTCAATCAGAAGTTACCACAAAAAATAGAATTGAGGCAAGTTTGGCATTTTTTTAGTAAGAATTATTTAATATGCACAAAAATGTGTATCTTATCATTTTACTATGTTTTAAAGTGTTATTCCACACTTAGGACAGAAAATACTAAACTTAAATTTAAAAAGCGTATAAAAATTTTGAACGAAGCAGGATTTGAACCCGCGCCTCTGGAAAACCGTTCCATGTGTATATCTTATATTTTGAGCGGTATTGACATTGAACCAACAATATAAATCGTTACAGATCAGCATGCTCCCCTTGGAAAAAGTTCTAAGAAGAAGCTCTAGATATGCTTATGCTTATTGCTTAATATATTTTTATATATACATTTAGGCTTCTGTGAAAGGTAAAATGTCTCCTTACTACCTATAAGTTAATGGGTTCTTAAATTCAAATAATTTCTGTTGCCTATAATTAGTTTTGTTAACTGGGTCTTTTTAAATTAAGCATATTTGATATGTTTAATGTAAGCATACAGTCATAATCTAAATATTTGCTTAAAATTGGTTTAATATTGGTAAAGGCCTAGAAAAGGAATGAAGCCTGTCCTAGCGTCGTTGTAGAAGCGTCGACAATATTGTCACTGTGATAGGGACCGTGGGTTCGTGTCTAGGCATAAGGCAAATCGCGGCGTTGAATTCCGCCAATTAACACACGGGGGACGGAACAATGGAGTGTCTCAACGCTAGGTTCCTTAGTTTCCTCTGCAGGGTAGACAGATGCCACCTGCAGAATACAGTGTGAAACTAAGTATATTGATACAGGGTATGTCACGACAAGAAAAACACTGGCTTATAATGAACGGTTTTATTGTGATTGCTTGTCCTTAACATAAAAGTTTTTTTTATGGATAAGACACGGCAAATCAGCGTACGAGTCAACTGATGGTAAGTGATCACCGCCACCCACGGCCCCGTGTAGAACCAGAGGAGCTACAGATCCGTTCCCGGCCTTTATGGTGGACGGGCACCGGGGCCCGACATTACCCAATGCGAAATCAGGGTGATACTATTCTAAGCCGGAGTCACACGAGTAAGTTTTTTTCTAGTGGTCTATTATAGATCTATATGAAATATAATTACAGGCCTGTCGTGGCGCAGTGGCACAAGCGTGTGTGCGTTATAGATACATGTTATATTTTATATGTTCTTATAAACAGAAAAAGAAGAGGGCTAAAAATATTCTCATTCATTTTAAATTTCATCAAGATCTTTTCAATGGATACTAAGAAAAGAAAATTTTACATCAAGATTTGTAACTCCCAAAACTCTATTACTATAAGAGTAAAATAAAAAAAAAATGCTAAATCACTATTTTAGATAAATTTTTCATAATTTCAATTAATAGTACCTATTATTTTTTGCTAATTATTGCATGAAAATCTCAGAAATGGTTGTCGTATATGTTTTTATATTTAAACCTTTACATATGGATAATGAATTTCAAATATTATTGTGTAATATATACAACAAAAAGAGTGATAACAGTTGTAAACGAGCTCTGATGATTAATTTATATAATGGAAGTATAGCCTGAAAAATATTTATAGCAATTTTGCCGCGTGTGTCTGTTAGCTTCTATTAGAATTAGCAATTGTTAAAAAAATATTTTTACTATTTAAAAAATAAAAGTAAATCATAATTTATTCAAAATGTCGTTTACGCAGTGAAACTGTTTCTTTTACTTCTATTTTATACACGTGATTGTTGTGGGTTTATTCCCTAAATATTTATTGTGGGTTTATTCCTACATTTAAATAATTTTAACTTTCCTTGTTTGGTAAAATAATATACGGTATTTTGAAATTATAGATACACAATGTGACTTATATTTAATCCTTTTTATATTCATTTAGCACCTTAGTATGAATTATAAGATAGTACCTTAGCAATCTAGCTTATATTTGTCTTCTTATGACCCTCTGAGTCCGAAATGACTGCTGGTTAAAAAGTTTATAGGTATATATTTTATATATCTTTTACTGACCAACACTTGTGCGCACGATTGCGCCCGCATCTTTGCTCAGATTACTTTCAAACATTTCACAAAAATCGACCCCTTGTATCCCTAGGCTAAGTTAACCAGAGTGATCGGACCTAAGGGAGAGCTCGGGTCTCACTTTTATAAAAAAACACATTTTTGGCCATAATTCATTTCCTATGGAAATAAAATTAACCATTCTTTGTACGTGTGATTTCAATGATGAATACCTGCTCCTTTTGATTAAAAGTTCAAAAGATAAAACTTCAAACTTAGAATTGGGGGTAAAATAAACCGAAATTTTGCGGGAGAAAATTCGTAGTTCTTTGACAGTAAACACTCTTGCTGTCGGAGGAATTTTTATTTTGAAGGCTTATTTTTTTATCTAAATGTAATCCTAAATAAAATTTCCAAAAAAATACTGTTATCGAGGTAAAAATAAAAAGGTGATAATAAGTAGCGGTGCCACTGTAAATTGTATACTGTATAGGTACTATTTTTACTGTATAGGTACCTACTATTTTTTAATCGAGCAGCGGACACGAAATGTACCTAAGCGTTCTCCCCCTGCGGGAATGGATTTATTGTAACGAAATTGTTATGAGTTTATGTAAGTACCTTAACTTTTGCTTAAGCTATTGTGTATGCAACTGACTGTTGTGATTAAAAGTAGCAGGAAAAGAGAAACTAAAATCAAGACACTCCGCTTTCAAGTTTGAGTCACTACGAGTCGAGTTGGAACTTAATGCCATGCTTCATATGGTGGCACTCTAAGCTTTATACTGTATCCTGCTCATGGCAAAGTAGGCAGAAAGAACCTGGGAAGTTGGTGTCAAGACACTCCATTCTATTTTCCACTTTCTGCTGAATTTGAGATATTACGTGTTGAGTGGCGGCTAAACGCCTTGTTACCAGAGCGAAGAAATGAAAATCTATACATATAATAAATCGGTAGAAAAGTAATTTTTGTACATTGAAGAAATTAAAAAAAAAATAGCCAGCGTGTGAAAAGATAAGTAACAGAACCCATTTCCATCAATTTTGAAATTTTTATCTGTTTGTCTGTTTGTATGTTTGTTTGTGCGCACATCACATAAAATCTACAAATTTAATGCAGACAATGTTTATATACAAAAAATATACGCAACTTGAGGTATAACTTAGTCTTTGTTTCATCAAAATCGGTTCACTCTATCAAAAGATATGATTAATTTAGTGAGTTCTAGAAGTAAAATATTACGTTACGCAATTCAGTATAGATAGTACTTGCAACGACATCTATACTAATATTATAAAGCTAAAGAGTTGTTTTAATTCGGTGGAAAGTGAGGAACGGATGTGGAACGGAGTGTCCTAACACTAGGTTTCACTTCCGTTCCCTCTGCCTACCCTGCCTAGTGCGGGATACAGCGTGAAGCTGAGAGAGAGAGATGAAGAGTTGTTTGTTCGCTTAACGCGCTAATCTCAGGAACTACTGGTCCGATTTGAAAAATTCTTTCAGTATTAGATAGCTTATTTATCAAGGAAGGCTATAGGCTATATACATCATCACGCTAAGACCAATAGGACCGGAGCACCAATTAAGAATGTTTCTAAATCGGGGGATTTTTTCCTAATTGAGAGTTTCCGCTGCGTGCTTTTCGTAAACGGTTAAGGTTTCACAAAAATCATGTATGATAGAAATGTTCTCCTTTTAAAGTTTTTTAAAAAAGTCCACGACTGGATATATCTATCTTTTTAGGTTAGCATAAAAAGCTAACCTAAAAAGATAGATATATCCAGTCGCGGACTTTTTTAAAAAACTTTAAAAGGAGAACATTTCTATCATACATGATTTTTGTGAAACTAACCTAACCAATTTGTTCTAAAAGCATTATTTGCGAAGGTGTTTTTATAAACAATTCTTAACTTTCTCAAACCTTAAAACTTTAAAAGGTTGAACAAACTTAAAATGTTTCCCTTTTTATGGCAAAACTACGTTTGCCGGGACAGCTAGTATTAAATATATCATTTCCTCGAGTGGGAATCGAGCCCAAACCTTATCGTCTTGCAAAGGTTAAGGCAGCATTTTAGTATTTTGTAGTATAATTGGAAAAAGTCTGACATTAACAATTTTTACTAAGGTGGAATTTTATTACTTCTTATAGGTCGACCTACACAGGCGTCTATACAGGGTGTTTGATGTGATTTCCAAGCTTTACGGTCTCGTCATAATTCTTTCACACCTATTCATTGTACCCGAACCAACCGCCCGAGTAAGTTTGTTATTTCCACCGTGAAATCATCGCTAGACATAAACCTCCGCGCTTGTTCCATTTTCTCGAGCACTACTGCCTCGCAGCAAAATAAGACACCGTCCCACGACATCTTGCTGCCGCCCATGCGCTCGACTGAGGCGTAGGCTGAGTTAATTCTGTAAAGAGGCAGCCTGCAGCTAAGGTGTGTTCACATAAGTTACAAAAACACTTTTTATCACGTTGAAGAATTATTCTGTTATCATGCGAAGGTCTCATCCATACATGGTGAGTAGCCGTAGCCTGGTTTCTATACTGAGAGGAGCAAATAATAAAAATCAATCAAGTACGAGTCGGGCTCAATCAAATATTCTAAACCAATTAAGGATTGTAGATCAACGGGAAATGAGGCTTATAAAACATTGTATTTTTTTTTTTACAGAATAAACTACTATTATAAAATTATATTAATTTAAGTAGTTACCGTGTAATCTATACTTATAATAAATCTATAACTGACATGAAACATATAAAGTCTTATAGGGGATTTTTATTAATGTAATAGGGCTCAAAAATAGTGATTTTAAAACGTTTTGTCTATTTATATCTTTATCTACAAGGCTGTGCATTTTTACACGCTAATCTTATAAACAGCTAACTAGAATTTAATTCATTTCATTAATATATTTTGGTAACCTACCTACCTAAACATTTGGTTATTTTATTTTAATCGATTAGTAAAATAATAAGCCTAGGTATATTAATAAATAAATAAGCAGGGTGTATATTACCCAGGTAGGTATATAATCTCTTTGGGCATCTCACAACAGTTTTACGGATTTCTCTTGCAATCTTCTTTCTAATATTTTGGCACAAACTTTACAACTCCATCTAATCAAATCTAAACAATAGTTTGCGCAGTTTTACTATGAATCTTGCTATCTTATAACTTATACCTTTTAGTTCCGTGCGTTTCCATGCAAACATGGGAATTTGTTTGTGGCCAAACATCATCATTTATCACAAACAAGTTTCTTTCCTTGCAAATCCAATATAATACATTTCCAGATAATGATAGGCCAGTCGTGCTAGTGGAGTGGCCTAACACTCCCTCGTAACTTTTAATAGCATTACGTGGTTACATATCCGTTCGGCACGAACTCATGAGAGAGAAACACATCATAAGTTCCATTTGATCTGTTTTCAAAAATCGACACCCTTCCGGATCGGCAAGAAGCTTAAGCATGGCAAACCACACCGAACTCCCTGTGCACATGCTTGAGACTCGAGTGTATGCAGTTTGCCGAGGTGTGCGAATTATATCTTTGCCTAACCGATAGGGCCTATTTTTTTTAAATTGTTTTTTTTAAATGCTGTAAAACAACGTATCTAACTCAATTAATTGAATAAGGTATGTTATATTTAACATAACGTAACTTAAAATAGTTTCGAAACTAGCTTTTTTTTTTTTAGAAATACATAAAAATGGTAACTGTGGGTTGCCCTTAGGGAATGACATATTTGATTTAATTTTTTCTTTTATAAATATCGATTTTTAGAATATGAATTCATGCATTCATCGGAATGCACTATGAAATGTATTTTAATTATCTCTTTTTTATAGAAACTTACTATAAGCTTTTATTAATATGAATGGTGACATAAAAAATATATTTATATAAAATTAAAGACAATTCAAAGTAAATAAACTTTAACCTTAGCTAGTATTATTTGTTAAAAAATATATGTAGGTAGTTAGGTACTACTTACTTATTTACCGCGGAAATTGACAGCTCTTACCTTATATACCTAATCTTGCTTCAATAGTTCAATAACTTTACTACTTTGGTGGCTTTTAGTTTTTTGTATTTAAACATTAAAATGAATATTAAAATAACATCATTTACTAATCCATTTTCATTTTTTTGTGTTAGTGAACAATATAGTGATAATATAAGACTAAATTTTGAAGAATTTACTCAAAGTGTTAAGGATAACAATATATCACATAAAAGTACATTGTTAGATACTACCGACGGTCAGGTAATTTACTGTGTTCTAGATTTAGTTAATCATTTAAATTAAAATACTATAACTTTTTTGAAACTCGTAATATTTTTTTATGTTCTTAGTATGTCGCAGTATTATGGAAAAATAAATGGGTGCGTGGTGTTGTTTCCATGCAATCACATTTTTTAATTTGGCTTATAGACTATGGTATAGATTTACGACCAAATGAAAATTTGGTTTTTATAGAACTTCCAACAGAATATAAAAAGCTACCAACGAAAGTTTTTGAAGCCAGTATTCATGGTGTGGTTCCTTTAGATAAAGTAAGTTTTTTTCAATGTTTCAATGCAAGAATGTATGATGAAATATCAATATAAGAATTTAATATATTATTAACAAATACATTGTAATGAAAGGTACTTAGTGAAGATTGTCAAATCAAAAATGAAATGAGTACTTCATGGACACAAGGCTCCATTGATAAGTGTCAAGAGCTGATAAGAAAAGCTTCAACAACATTTTTTAATCCATTAGCTATTCTCTCAACAACACATAATGATGTGGTAAGAAATAAATTATAAAATAACTAATGTTTTATGACAAATGATCATATATGTGAAAATATTATAAAATTTGTATCCCTAACAGATACTCGGTGACTTATATCTGGAATTAGATGGAAAAGGATTGGTAAATATTATTGAAGAGCTTGAAACATGGCCTGTGTTTTTGAAAAAAGATAGTAAATCTTACATTAAAAGTAAGTATATTAAACTGTGTTTTATTTATTGAATATGACTAAATAATATTTAATATATAAATTATATATGCTCCCAGATTTTCCTCACACATATATGAGTAATCGTAAACATTACTTATGCTCATGTAAACCAGATATTCCAAAATCAAGCATCCCTAATATAAGTACTACTATAAATTTAGAAGAATATTTATCAATTGTAAGATCATCTGAAGAAATAGTAAGTAATTATGAGGATGAATCTCTATGTGGGGAGAGCACTGATTTGGAAGACACTCAAGGAATAAGTGACTTTCAAATAAGACCATCGGATGTTGAAAAATATTCTAATAGCTACATGATCCTTAATGGTCAAGAGCAAAATGTGCTTACCTTATTAATAAATAAGGCTAGGGATTTAAGTATTTGTCAGCAGTACCAAGATGGTGATCTGAAATGCTTGGGTAGAGGTTACTCATATAGATCTTCTTTTACTTGAAGTGCTTTTTCATTACTTACAAATATAGTATTTACACTTCCAAGTGGCTGGACTTTTGTTTTGTTATATTATTTCAGTAGATTTATTGCTCTTTTTTTTTTAAATATTATTTTTGTCATACACATTACTTGCTTAAATTTATGTTTGTCACAATATTTTTAAAATAATTTCCTTATAAGTACAGTAATGGTGGTACTAGATGGCGTTAGTTAACATTTACACCAGATCTTTAGTATTTTGAAGTGTTGAATCATTTTTTTGTATATATATATATATATATATATATATATATATATATATATATATATATATATATATATATATATATATATATATATATATATATATATATATATATATACTATAAATACAATAAATTATATATATATATATATATATATATATATATATATATATATATATATATATATATATATATATATATATATATATATATATATATAATTTATTGTATTTATAGTTTACTTATTTCTGTTAAATAAAACAATAACAATATTTAGCGTTTTTTTATTTATTTTATATACAAATAAAAATTTTTCCCTCAGGTAAATTATACTTAACTAAACTTATTTATACTTATGCTACTTTGTACAAAGATTGTACATCGGAAGGGCAGTGAGTATTGGGGAGATGCGAAAATGGGTCAAGTTCTCATTATTGTGCAAGAAAATAATTATTAATTCTGAAAAGAATTCTCAGCTTAATATTCTTAATAATAATAAGTAACTATTACTTTTTATACTGAGTGTGCTCTATTCAATAATTATTACACATACATTAGTTGCGTTATTGATTTAACATAGTTATTCTACACTTGGGCAGTGAAGATGTTTTCTAAAAATATCAGGTATAATGCAGTAAAAAAGTAAATAAGTTATACATTTACACATACAGGGATTTAGGTAATTTTAAGATATGTGAATGTGAACTAACTTATATATGCTATTGTATTACAAACGAAGGTCACGATTGGTGCTTGCGACGTAATTGAGGAGCTCCTCGGAGTCTTCGCATACTACCGGCTTTTCGTGGTAACAGGCAACATCGTGCCAAGCTATACCATCATTGTATACGTTGTTCAGAACACTTAAACATGACTCGGTCGTTCCATTGATGTCATATTCGGCGTTGTCGGGCTGACGTTGCTTTTTGTGACCGGTTTGAGACCATGGATTGTATCCCCAACCGGCTGAGATCTTGAAATATAAAAAAAATAAAAAAGATCGTCAGATTTAAATTTGATATTCTATGATATTGATGTAAAATATACGGGGGAATATGTAAATGTTACTTAATATATTTTAATTGTAAAATGGAAAGTACATATTTTCTATTTAGCTCCTACTTGAACCAAATATGATGTCGGGGCCCGGTACTCAGTAGTATACTTCTAAAATAAGGTATATGTAAATGAAAAATCGAGTAATTTCACCTGCCGGATGATGCAAATGATACGGCATAAAATAATATATACCTATGTATATTTTTTTTAATTTTACCTGATTGGTTGGTCCTATCTTTTCGCGGTTAGCGGACCAGAACCAACCCAAAATATTTTTAGGCTCGAGGTCTCGACGCGACTCGCATCCCTTGAAGTCACAGAGACGACCCGAGGTCCAGATGTACGGCACATCATCTGCAATGACAAAGTAACGTAAGTTTTGTAAATAATTCTTTTAATTTATGACATATTTTTTTAAAAATCAATAGAAAAATATAAATTTAATGAAATAATTTACTATTTCACTCTTTAGTTAGTAAGACACAATTGTATGTAATTTATTTGTCAGGATATGAGCATGTAATTAAAATAGAAGGACAAGTACACTAACTTACTTTGTTGAATTAGTTTGAAGATTAAATTGTTTTCTTCTTGTGTTTCCATTGAAACAAGATCCATGCAATATTCACGGCAAATATTGCGTCCATCGAGCCAATCGAATTTCCTATTCTTGAGCTCAGGAAGGTGTCCGGTGTAGAAATAATTATGTCCGCGATAAGAGAATTCTTTGGGTCCTGTAAATAAACGTAAAGCTTATAGTTAGTGTTATTTTTTTTATTATTTGACAAAATTAATGTTCTGTGAAAGGCACTTGGCATTCTGAAGCATTCAGACAAGGCTATAAACATTTGACCTCATGTAACATACGATTATATGTGAATAACAATTCACACGATTCGGTGCACTTATATGTTTAGAGCTTCGTTAATGAAAAACGACCCTCAGCCAGCGGCCACAGGTCATGTACCTACGAAATGTGATGCGTTATATCAGGGTCATGACTTTGACGGTATAATGAAATTTCAAAAACGCATCACATTACCCTGGTGTGTCGTAAAAGTGTATGGAACATGTCTTTACATAACCCTGCATCGGCGACCTTTCCGTATTGTGCAACGAGAGCGGACATCTAACATGTCGAGTGAGTTAACGACATCGAAATATTTAATTTTTATAGATGTTGGTTAATGTAATTAAATATCAATGATTTAAAAAAAATAGAGTAATAATATGTTACTTATTGATTATTAAGTTAAAATTATATAATTGCATTTCCAAATAAATATCTATGTCGTAATTTTTTCTTTCTGAAAATTCTTTTCTTGCAACATCAAATTACTTATCCCAAAGTGAAATCGATACGACCAACAACATGAATTCTAAGCTATATTCATTAAATTTGCGACAAAAGAAGCCAGGTCCAATTGGATATCCAATAATTTATCATTATTAATAATAAACACTTCTTGAATATTCATATATGTGTAAGACTAAGTATAAAGTTACATAGTTCTTAATTATTTTTAAAAAATAGCTAAAATTTAAATGTTCACGACCAGTAGCGGACGCAGACATTTGACATTGTTATTCGACCTAGTCGAGTAGATGCGTCTGTCACGCGGATACAACTAGGCCAAGGAATACGCATGAATACTCCTACTCTGTTGAGCTTCATAATAATTCGACCCTAATTGCTTACTTACATAGCTACTCATTATTCGCTTAGAATTCCTTACTGTGAGAGAACCAAATTTATTACATTTTGAAATCTAAATGTTTTTATTTTACATTTTTAAGTCTTTGCCAGACTATCTATATTCTTTATCTATGGTAATTATTTCTTATAAGTAATTGTTTTAATAATATATATATATATATATATATATATATATATATATATATATATATATATATATATATATATATATATATATATATATATATGTATATATATGAATATTATAGGTAGATAACAATCATGTAGTTAGTACAACCATTTTAAGATAGGTACTACGGTAAATAATGACATCAATAAAAACCTTCTGTTGCGTAAATATTTTTAATGAGTAATTGCAAAGTTGAATGTGCTAAGATTCGCACGATGCTGTAGGTACCGGCAATAATAGTGAATGAGACCTTGCGCGTTGACAGACAAACAGATGCGCGATTGTTTGTGATCCAGCGCTCCATACAATGGCAACTTAGCGAACACAACTTCACATTAATCATTCACGGATAATCGCTAACGATTTAATGCTTAATGTTAAATTTTCTACACATTGTTATAGCGATAATATTTTAGCATTTTGAGTTTCAGCATAGGCGTCTGTTAAAGTAAGTCACCAACGTACTTATTTAAAAACTTTTAGGGCAAAAATTGTGAAAAAAGTAACAAAATATTCAACTCAGTACATATTTCTGATATGATTGCTGTACAAATTTCTTAATATTTTTTCATATATTTAATGACTGTTCGTATTTAAGTACTTTAAGTGAAAGTTTTAAATTATACTTTTTCAAAATACAATCTATCATCTTCATAATATTACTATGTTCTGCATGATAATTATATACCGTTTTAACAATATTACTTAAGATGCTTGATGCGGTGAGTTAAATTTTTATAATAGCTTTGTAGAATGAATGGAATAAATGTTAAGTACAATGCAATGGAGGCTGCGTTGCAACATCACTGTTTCGTTATTTTAGCTCTGTAATAAATCTTATAATAAACTAAAATAAATCGTGCATCTGCTTTAGGTCTTTATCTTAATATCATTTTGGAGTAATATATATATATATATATATATATATATATATATATATATATATATATATATATATATATATATATATATATATATATATATATATATATATATATATATATATATATATATATATATATATATATATATATATATATATATATAAATATATATACATATATATTAGGAGTATAATATTTATATACAAAAACAAATTATTAAAACATTTAGTTCAGTTAATACCTCTGGTTGGTACAACTGGTTCTGATTTCGTAGTCTACGCTAATCATGAATCTCGTTTAGTATAATTTGGCTAGTTAATTAATTTGTTGCTCTGCTGTATTTCATTATTTTTATAATTAACATCTGCCCAAGCTTCTTTCAAACGTGTAGGTAGTTGCGGGTAAACATTTTAGAATATGTAATATGATGTTCAATGTTATGTTTTGAAAACGTATACTATAAAATTTATATCATACTTATCTTTTTACGAAGTTGTTTTTAACTAAAGTTTTTTTTTTGTGGAAATGGTTACAGATATAATTGTAATACTGACGTCATTGTTCTTTAAACTATAGTGGGTAACCTTACAATAATAACAGACAAACCATTTTGTTTCATGATTCATTATTTTCTTTACATCGTGTGACTGTTATGCAATCGCACCTAGAAGCCGCAACAGTAGGGTGTAGATAATGAGCTTCCCGATTCTGACGGTGAGATTCATTCACACGTTATAAAATTTATAATATAGATAATACTAGTAATATTGTTTTATTGCCATTGCATAAGTTCATTTTATTATTATATAATTTTTATCTTATTGTTTTGTTTATCATTTCATATTTTTTTTATTCATGTTAAATTTTGCTTATGTAATGAGCTTTTTGCTGTCGGCGTCGTTATACAAATAAGTAGGCTTTAATATAGTTTTTAGTAATTTTCAAACTGTAATTGATCTTCAGATGAAGTACGAGATCGAATGGACGCTTAAGAAAAAATCGGCGGCCACAGGGGAATAAACTGCGAACGCTAAGCCTGAGTGGCCCCGTCGCCCTTATGCTGGAACGTGCCATAAGATAGAACTGGCTTCATCGCAGCTTACGATGACAGCAAAAGTGCCTAGTTTAGGTTTCATTTTTCGATGATTGAGAAATTGAACCTGCCTGTATATAAGAAGTCTACGACAGTGATCGGATCAACAGAGTCCAGTAATTAATACACTTAATCAGAGATTGATGAGGGTTGGGATAGGAATCTGTGCCCTTGTAGTAACACTTGGCCTTTGTAGATTTCTTTTAATGATTCTTGTTCCATTTAATGATCTTATTCGATTTCGACGTCTTTATATTGATCCACGTTGCTAATTTGCCAAATTTAATAATGTTGCATATTTTCTTTTATATAGGTACATATATGTCTTGAAGATGATTGCTTCCCTTACAGTTTAGCCGGATAGACAGGAATAGCTTGTACTCAGTCCAGAAATTTTATTAATAAAATATTAGCCCTGAAGAATTGAAGAAAACCCTATACTCAACATAACTGATCAAAGTTAAAGACCAGGCCACCCTAGAGAATATCTCTAGGTATCCTCATGACGACGGCATTTTTCACTAGATACCGTTATTGTTTTCGAAGAAATAAAAATACATATATTTCCCCGAGTGCAAGTTGAATATATAACAGGTATATTTGTGCGGATTACAGCGTATAGCTGATAAAAAGCTTTATTTTTTGATTTTTGATGAAATATTAAAAGCTTATTATATCCTATAAATAACTTTATTACCTTTTTTAGACTGTTAAGCAAGTCAAAGTACTCGTCCCAAATAAACATGTATTTGTGGCATCTTTCTGATAAGTCTTTTATACATATAAGATGGTCCACCTTCTAACCATACAGAATGCTATTATAACTTTGACTAGGAAAATTAATTTTCAGAGGCACGCGCGTCCTCAAAGCCACGCCCATGGCCTTGACGGTGCATTGACCTGAGCTTTTACTTTCACGTAAGAAAGTAGGTAAGACGTTTTATGTGAATAAATAAATAAGAAAACATCTTGATGTTTATTTGTTTTTGTATATAAATTGCATACAAAATATAGCCAAATAAAAATATGTTTGAAATATCAAAATATAAGAGATATCTGATCAAACACTGCATTCAATTTATTCACTAATTTATAAAAAAGGGATTAACACTACATTCAATTGCCGTGGTCGGAGGAAAAAGCTCTTGAGAACATACTAATCTAACGAAATTAATAATACGCATTAAGCGTATTATTTTTCACTCTCCTCGTAAGATATATTTCTTTATGCAGCCTTCGTTCATTTAAATTTTTAAGTATTAATAAATAAAATTGTGCTTATTACTTTTAACATGGGTATTTTAAATATATTATATTGACGTGAATATTGTATCATGATTACTCACTGTTAGCGCATTTTTGTGGTATCGGTAGGGAAAGGAACCGTCCGGGTTTTTGGGCAGACGCCAATGCTGCTAACGCTGCTGCGCACGCCACCACCAACCACGCCTGCATCTGTAAAAAGAGAGACCATCTATAGATTTTTTATACGATAACTAATGCTTTAACTCCGTGATTTATGATTCTTGCTCTATCCAACGGAATGATTATCGTGGAAATTTGTCCTTGAACCCTATAATAAGGATCATTTAAATAATGTAAAACGATTATTACCTACTTTAAATATTTTACCTTTCTATTTATTTACATATTAATACTGTGTTATAAATATTATTTTTACTTAAAATTGCGTTGATTTATTAGTCTTTATATATAAAAAAAAATACTTATATAAATTTCCAAAACTATTTCCTTTTAAAAGTCCAAATGATAAACTATATTTGTACATTTAGCTATATTGAGTACATGCGTAACATGCACCGCAATTTATTATAATGAATGTGCATCAGATGCCAAGAGTGGGTTACACATCACGTAAGTGGACAGAAATGTTGATAAATAAATTAATGTGTCACAGATGGACGGCCACAAGGATTACCTTACCTTACGTAACAGTAAAATATTGATTTATAAATTGAAAAACTAGGAGCCCTGACGGCATTATTAGATTAATACATTTTTTTTAACAATTCTTCTCGGGTACCATACCTAATTAAACTAGCATGCCTTTTTAAAACCAATGGCCGATCTCAAATAATTATCCACTACAAAAAACTAATTTATTTATTCCCAATATATTTATTTTATTAATGAATTGTATTTTGAATATTTGTTCTTTTATTAATTGTAGTATTTGGTATATATATGGATATATACCAAATATTACAATTGCGTCACCGTTATATACGTCGTAGGTACATTACATACTTTTGGCAAGAGTTCATTACAAATGATTTTGACAAATATTTAGTTAAATGTTACTGCTAAAGATTAAAAAAAAATTAAAATTAAAATAAAATAATACAAAAATTTACTTATACATAAGTTGTATCTAAGTATAACAACTTTACATAGAGAAGACAATTTATTGTTCGTTCTCGGTATGCATGTAAGATTAATTGTGTAATGTGACGACATTATTGATTTAGTTGCTCATAATGGTATTCTCATAGGCTTCAGCGAGGTGTCAGCTTATTGCCGGCGGGTCATCGATCAAGCGGCCCCGCGCGCCTGTCGTACGTTGCGTAATTTCGTCGGTCGGACAGTCCGCAAAATGGGCGCGCCCGAGACGATGCCGGAGCCGCCGGCGACAATACACATGTAAACGAAACACTTCGACCTAATTTATAAACAAGCGTAAACTGTAAACCGTGTCACAATCCGTGTGACAGTGCAATCGCTAGCATTACCCTTTTTTACCATATCCCTTACGTTGTTAACACACAATTCTCATTATGTTCAAAGCTAAATGTTGTCTCACGTATGTATGTTTACTTCTCTATTAAAACGTATAAATGATCAATATTATTAAGAGCTATAAGTGTCGATGAGCTAAAACTCGCCGCGAAGTAGGTATACGAATGCGTCAATAATCATGCTAATATAGACTCCATAGCATCAACATAAGAACAAAAGCAGCATGTATCAGAACACGGAAACAGGTGCCTGTTGTTAAGCGGAATGCAGAGGAGTCACCTAGTCGCTAAGTCAACCTTGACACGTTTTACTGCTTTTAACTGATATAATTGCCGCACACAGATAATTGTGATTAAACTTCATCAATAAAGAATAGGGCACACGCGATGGTATATCAACAATCGAGTAATATCAGGGTTAAACTTAATGAATTTCCGTGTCTATACATGGCTAGGCATCTAGATCAAAAGTCTTACACGTACGGCACAGCTTCCGCAGTAACATTGAAAAGCAATGAAGTACTCTTATGTCGTCGTCAATCTCGCGATATATTGAATATTCATGATCAAGACGTTCCTATGGTTACTGATTACCATGTAGGTATATCTACTCGTATTTATATTATGTTAGCTAATAAGTTTGCAGGTAATTTGAATGATAATTATTCAGGAATAACGAGATTTTGTAAAGTAGACATGTAAATACTGACATATTTATGTGTTATTAATTTATTGCTTACAAGTATCGGAAAGGTTTCTGTTTTATCATTAATTCTGTGCACATATAAACAGTAGATGCCTACAAGATGCAACGCTGCCATTCTAGCATTTTTTATTGGTACACTATTTTTTTATATACGCTTCTATTAGTCGTAATGAGATATAATATATACTAATATACTTAGCGTATAAATTCGATAAATAGACAATCCAGCATAAAAATATTTTTCAAGTCGATCTAGTTAATCCTGAGTTTAGTGCCTTCAGCCAAACATTTTTTCCTTCATAATCTTGGTAAGTACAGCACAAAGCATATCATATACACATTAAATGCAATTGTTTGCCTGTTATTTAATTTATATTTTAAGTATAAAATATTTTCATTGTTTGAAATACGTTGTACAATTCTTACTAAACCAATACCTATTGTATTCTAGTTCGTGGTCTATTAATGCCAAAAACGAATGTACACCGACTCCGTTTCATTCACACGACTATTCATCGAACATCCATCACAGCAGATTCAATGGTATTCTTTACGTTTACCAATCGCGAATTCAGTGCAAGTCTCACCACAATGTGGCTGTTTTGCAAGCACTCGAGGCCGGACCGTCAGTTCACGAGACACGACTCTCGACGCTTCGTGAGGCACTTTATGCAGCCAATTTAGTACCTGGCATCGAGCGCTCTAATCGCAAGCCGCCACGATCAATTTTAAAGTACATCTGTGACGACCGACCAAATTTGTAGTTAAACTATATGGTGAACGTGCGTATTCCATTTTCAGATTATTATGTTAGAAACTAAGGCACAATATTTCGAAATTATCATTTTATCTGCTGTGTCAATTTTGATTCCCATGACCTTTAATGAAACCGATAATATTTTAAGGAGATTATAATTTTTCGATGTAAGCAATCCACCGCCGGTCTGGCGAAACAATTTATTTCGAGATCGCATGAAAGTATCAAACTCAAAATAGTAAATATTCAGGTCTAGTCCCTTATTAAATAAAGCACATAAAAACATGTTCAAGCACACATAATCAAATCAACGCAATCAAAAGATGTGTGTTTTGTGCATCGTTTTGCTGCGTTTTGTACGACTTTAGTTGCATTAACAAAACATACAGGATACTTATCGTTACAATTGAGTTATGAAACTTCGCACGAAGTGAAAATTTACAAATAAATGAAAAAGTCCGAAATTAAGTATTTCATAGAAAGAAATGAACACAGCAACAAGCACCTTATACATTTGTAGTTTATTTTATCAAAAAAGGTACCTACGCCTTCATAAGCTAAAAGAAGTGAACTCCTTATTGGTGGATCTTCTCTAAAATGAAAGAAAATACTCAAAATTTTATTTCTTAATACCTACTTGTTTCTCCCTCGGCTCTATCTTCGTACAGTAATCGATTATTTTTGTTTCGTTATTTACTATTTCGGCGTTATCTAGTAATTTACTGTTTTATTATGCAAAAATGTGCTTTAACGATTATTTCAAAATTTTGTAATCTGAATGTAAATCTAATATATATTAATGAATGCATTATAAATAGGTATAAGTCATCCTACTGAATAACTCTTTTATTTGTTAAAACCGCTTTTAAATGGGACTAAAAGACTAATTTTAAAAATAATAATAATAAAACAGCTATATTTAGCGTTACATACTTAGACTGTTTTGTCTTGTACCATGTGAAAAATAAATAATATATTCCATTATTTTTCATATTTCTACAACTTTAAATGGGCTATTTGAATTATGTTTATAAGATAAAAATCATTGCTATATCGTTGTTTTATTGTTTTTGAAATTTTATCTCTATAATAAAAATTCTAGCCAAGTCCAGCCGTCATGAGTTGAATATACGACGTTGTTTTCATAAACAGGTGAAATTTGCGTTGTCTACGTAACTAACTACAGTGTTGGAAAGTTTCCGTTTTTTGTATTGTTCTAGCCTACATATTATTGATACCTATTTTTGATCAAAGTTTAATTTTATATATTTTGTACAATTTTTCTTTATATTTTTTAGGAGTAAAAATAGTCTACTGTTATATCACTTATTATCCTACTTGAATCTGGCTCAGAAGAGAAACTTGATTATTGATAAAAAGTTATAATATTTATTATCTCATTCATTGACTGATAAAACTGTTTAAAATATCGAAATATTATTTACATTTTTAAAATATCGAAATATTATTTACATTTACAACAAAAGTAATATAATATAAAAATACTCGCAATAGCATATTTTTTACTACATTCATTATAAATATTTGTGTCCATCAGAAGAGGTATTAGAGCCACGAAAAACCTTCTGATGAATTGTCTTCGTGACATTTATTAAGTATCCAATGGATGAACTGAACCGGCGAGATGTGGTAAATTATTACAACATTAACAGTTGAATGTACACACCTGACGCAGCTACATAACAAATATATTGTTTTATCTATATTAAAAAAATCTCAATATATTTTAGACATTTAGAGATGTACGTATATAGTGAATCTTAGTTCCTTTTTTTTATGGAAAAGACGGCAAACGGGCCACCTGATCACCTGGACCTGTAAGTGATCACTGTCGCCCACGGCCCCAAGTAACTCCAGCGGAGCTACAGGAGCGTTGCCGTCCTTTAAAATGGAAGGACACCGAGACCCGGCATTACCTTATGCGAAACGCAGTGGCTAAAGCCATTACTGCCAACGTGACTCTACCATACGCACTTAAGTCGCCTCTTACGACACCATCAGTACCAGGGTGATCCCATTCTAAGCCGGAATCACACGGCTAAACTCCTTAATAATTCTTTACATTTTTCTCAGTAGGTATTATGCAAAAAACGTCACATACGTAAATTATTTCTTAATTCTAATAATATTATATATAATATTTTCTCTTAAGTAAAAGAATTTAATGTGTATGTTATTATATTTTATAATTTAAAAAAAATATATCAATATTAAAAAATACATTACAATCTTTTATAATTTATTCCTAGCTACATAAATTTTAGCCCAACCACAATGTATGCACATGGTTATGTCATTCACTTAATATTTATTATCTACTATTAATATGTTGTTTGTATGATCAAGAAAATCACATAGATCCTCTCATATTTACGCATTAATTAGCAGCTTGATATATCTCCTCGTCTACGAGATGGAAGCCAAGTTCAATGCTGTATTTATTAAACCAATAGTTACATAATAATAGTTGTGTTTTCTATTTGTTGATTGTACAATTTTAAGTTTCAAATATTTAATCTGTTGTATATCATTATCATATATTTATTAAAATTATAATATACATTGAGAATTATATAAGTGTATGTATATCATAAAAAAATAATGAAAGGCAAATCTGCTATAGACCTTAACGTACATTTTAACATAGTCTTTATCAATGTCTGTAAATCTCTACATCTAGCATTTTGCAATTGTGTATTTAAATCATGCAGCTCTCTTAGTTTCGACTTTGAGATTTCAAAACAATCTTGTTTAAAATTTCCTAATTAAAATTGCGATAGTTTTGACACCATATTTATATAACGTGTGCATAATTAAATGGTTCAGGGTCCTTTAAGTCTAGTGCTCAATTGCCTCATTACAAGACTACTTATATGTATTTCTAAGCTTTTATTTTTTTAGCAATCATTAGACCATGAGATATTTTGTTTGGAAAATGATTTCTCTCAATTCGAAAATGATAACATACAGATGACAACTCATCTGTATGTTATCATTTTCGAAACGAAAATATAGGAAAAAACAATTAAATAAGAATTTCAATCGGATTTGTAGTGTTGTAGAAAATTTATAACTATTTTGTTATAAAAAATGTTAATACAATAAAAAAAATACAAAATAAAAGATTGACATGTCCATAGTACACACCCTTGTCTATTGTACACTAAATAGCAACCCTAAAACTGTTCAAATAAATTGACATGAATTGTTATAACAATATTGTTACTTATAGATAAACTTACACCTACATCTAATAAATGAATCGCTTCTGTATAGAAGACATCAACGAGCTCAAGCTTTTTTTTTTATAATTACGTTATTCTGCGCATATTTACTGAATACAAGTTTTAAGCTCTTATAATATAATGATAAAATATATAAAAATCTAAGTTGAAGATCATTTTTTAAAACAATAATCATAATTTAAACTTAATCTTTGTCTCTTTTTCATTTATTATTATAGCATTTATGTGTCTATTAAATTAATCTCCGAATTCTATAATTTTATGCATATACCATACTTACACAGTTATATCCAAACGTATCCACCGAATAAAAAAAATAATGTGCTAAGTTATTATATTCCGCGACGGAATGGCCTTGAACCATTGCGCAACTTGCCATTTGTACCAGTGACCTCAAAATAAAGAGTTAGTAACGACATAAACAATATTTTGTGAATGTTTTACTATAGAAAATAAGAAAATAAATATTTGAAAATTCATTCATATTCTTCCTTGTGCCTTGTTAGTAATTAAAAAATATTAAGTGTAATGTTATTTGGTATATGAATCCAAAGTTTATCGATTCCATTTATCCAATGCAGTGTTTCAAAGATTTACATTACTGATATGTTGTCTTACGAACTGAACGTATATTATCTTTTTTTAAACAATAGAATAGTAGTACAATGAAAACTTCACTTTACATGGTTTCATTTGGTTCACCCTTTAATTATTCAATTTTTTTTATTACTTATTTCATATCCTAAAGCTGGGTCAGCTAGGTTACTTTTTGTAGGCTATTAATTTACGCCGTGAGACTTAAAGACAATGGGAATATTAACCGGTAATTTATCGAGAAGAAAAATTATTCTCATGTGAATAATACCTTACGTGCACATATTGTGATTTCAGTTTATAATTGGTTTGGTTTAAGCTAAAATTTAAAATAACAAAACCAAAAAAAATATAATAATAACAGTAAAAATATAAGCCTATCTGTCTGTCTGTCTGTACATGGAAGATCTTATAGGGCTTAATTAATGTAATAGGACTATAATAGACATTTTTATATTTTTTGTTCGTTTGTCTGTTTATCAGTTTGTCTGTTTGTCTATGTGTTTGTAGGCTAATCACTATTATACGGGCAAGGTTCCCTCAACATTTAGTGTTTGTTTCATTTATATGGGTTAATAAATAAAAAATTACGTCAATTTTAAATATTTAGTTACCAAAAATTGCAACTTTTTTTTTATTAATTTGACTTTAATATTAGTTTTAATATATAGATACTATCTTAAGACTGATAATATTGTACAATAATACAATATTTAAGATAAGAAAATAAAATAGTGTAATTCAAGCGGGCGAAGACGCGGGCGGGTCGCTAGTACTCTATAAAAGTGGTATCGTTCTCAAGTCGCGTAACCAACATAGCTCTTGATAAAATGCCTAACGAGATCGTCTAAATAAAACTACAGAATACTAGAATTTTTTACTTGGAAATAAATAGGTTTCTTATACGGTTTTGACATAGATTTGTTTGTACATAACGATGCGTCAAGAGACGTTACACACAGAACGCCTGTCAGACTTCATAATAACCTACTGCACGCATACAACATACTAATTATCTACTTCAAAACTTTTACTTTTAATATACCATGTCCAAAAGTGAAAAAGTGTAATCGTGTTATAAATATTTATTTTTTTTTGGTTCTCGTCAATTTCTGGATAAGAATATAATAAAATAGTAGTATTATGGTTTGCCTTTTCGTCCTCTAGGGACATTGTTAGTTAAACGACAGAAACAAACACAGGATCACGAACCTTACGTTTCCATTTTAAATTTTCTTTTTTAGGAATTGTAAATAATTTTATCATTTACTTATCTAAGGTAATCTAATCCACTTAATATTGAATTAAACTTAATAATAAATCTTAAAGTATTCTATTAATAATTTTTCTTCATGTTCTAAGTATGTGGAACAAAGCATATCAAAATATACCATCAATCTATATAATCCTATAGATGTAGGAACGTTGGTTGTTTTCCTGTACTATAAACCGAATAAAATTATTTGATGTGCTTTAGATACACCAAAATATGTACATATAAATATATATTTATTCATATACAACAGTGTATGAAAAAATATACTCATTTCCATTATAGATTTAATTTCATGTACATAAGAGGAAAAAGCTTCGATATTGAACAACATATGTACATTTATAATCCTTACTGTATTTGCAAAATTGAAGGAAAACATATAATACTGAAAATTATATGAACTTGTAAAAAATTAATATCTTAAATTATGGTTACAAAATTCATTTTTTTTAATAAAATCTTTTTTGCACTAATTCTTGCTAATATATAACTTATGTTAAAAAAGCCTGTAACTTAGAAATTGACTCTTGGACTTTAAATATAAATTACCAATTTTTTCTGCATGAAAAAATATATATATATAAATATATATATATATATATATATATATATATATATATATATATATATATATATATATATATATATATATATATATATATATATATATATAATTTTTATGAGGCCGTATTGCGTTGACCTAAATTTTGCTATTAATAATTCCACTTACGTCATTAAATAATAGAATTTTAAAGATCGAATGTAGGTACTTTTATTTTTAGTATTTGGAAGCAGCAATATATGAACAAAGTCTTTTAACAACTAGTAAACATAAAACATTCTGTGAATTCTATTTATAACGAAATAAAACATAATTTATACATAATTCATATTTTAAAGTAAACGTTATCCACGTTTTTTTAAATTTCAAAGTCAACATCTTTTAAAGGAGTTGTGACCTTAGCCAAAATGAAACTTTTGACTTAAATATACTACATTTATATATTTTTTATCTTAATTATAGATTTCAAAGAATATAATTTCAATGATTTAATATTTTTTTATTTAGCAAAAGAATTAAAATTTGATTTTAGAAAGCAGTTAATTAAGAAATAATTAATTTAATAGGCAATCTTTTTTCTGTAATTATCACTTGTCCTGTGAATGGTCCACACAAATATAAAAGTCAAAACTCGTTAAAATATAAACCTAATCTTATTTTCTTTTTATAATATAATAGTTAAGGGCAATAACTACCAATTCATTTAAAAATAATATATAAGATGACATAACAAAGTTAATACACATACATACATTTAGGAATGAAAAACTTTTGATGTATTTTATACAAACATTTCAAAAGTTGTCCATCCCTAATTATCCCGAATATTAATATAAGGCTTACCTTATCAATGATTAAATATACAGCAAGAAAAAGCACAAAGTCACTGATGTAATAGCGCGCGGCAGGTTTGGGTCAATGTTTATATAGTCAATGTAGCGGGGATGCGACGCACGAGCATGGAGGGAAGGCTTTACTTGCTTCCACTACAACATGAACTCTGAAGATCGTACTAGAAAAGGGCTTTGATATTTCTATATTGTAAATTAAATTATAAATTTATGTGAAATAACTACTATAACTCTATAAATATAATATGAAAATATTATTAAGTTTGATTATTAATCAAACTTAATAATATTATCATTAAAGATCAATATTATTATTTTATGTTATATTATAGCACTGATGTACTATACCTTTCTGAAATTATTTTGGCGTGTTTTCGTACTTCTATTAGAGAACCTTTGAATCCAGACAGCTGAACTTTGGTTCAAAGGTAGGGTGTAATGCCCATATAAAGTGAAAACTATCGTATGAATATTGAAGATATCTGATGATGTATCTCGTATATGAAGAACCTCAAGAGCTAAGCTAAACTACGATAGCAATGGACATATCACCTTCACAAGAGTTATTCAGTGTGATGAGTTCCATCTATTACAGTAGACCCTAGTCCTATTATGATATATCGTATCCTAATATTTCTTATTAATACAGCTTGATTTGCCACGCGATCGATTTACATACATGATTTTGATAAATATTTCTTATTTATACAAAAATCTTTAAAGGACAACGATGTATTATTATGTTATGTATCTATTATTTGTTTTACGACAGTGATTTCATCCTTTTCTACATCTTGCATAAACTTTAACGGTCACACGTCTCCTCTTTTTCTATTTAAAATGGTAAATTATTAATTTACTATAATATTATTCTACTATAAGTACAATGAGCATCTACTATGACTTGTAAATTCGTAACTAAAAAGATTCGAATGAAACCAAAAAAAATGTTTAGATTAGGTAATAATATATTGTTAAACGTAATCGTTTAGAAAAAAATGTCAAAAATAATAGTTTATTTAAATTAACTTATAAATCTAAAAAAATTGAAAAGAAAATCATTAAAGAATCTTGAAGGGTGAAAAACATATTTTCTTTTTCACCTTTAAATCTGTGAAAAACATATATTGTTTTTTTTTTCATGGCTTGATAACGTTACGCATTTTGTTGCAAAAGCTTAAAAAACATTAAACAGACAGGCTTTCTCAATGCTTACTAAGATCATAAAATTAATAAAAGTCAAGTTGTTGCTAATGTTAACAGAGTTTTAAAGCTTTAGGTAAATGCAAAATGAACACTTATCATGGCATAATACAAACACCCGACCAGAGAACCAAAATAAAAGTTATATTACACAGTAAAACTTTTATTTCTTAAAAGTAATATTTTGGAAATTAAAAAAAATCGTATTTGATTCTTTGTTTTTACATAAGTATATGAATATTATTTCTTAAACATTATAATTTAAGCACCTCGGCATGATCTCATTTACTTTAGACACGATATATATGTAATTATAAAATTCCTTTGCTATTTTAAGTTTTCTTGTTAATTAATACGGACAAAATTATGTTCAATATATTAATAAGGTGCATCAACGATAATATGTAAACGTATTTGCAATTTGAGGGCGCATCGTTTATGTTTTTCATGAGTGAATGTCTCAGGGATAACGTTTATATCGTATATTATTGCATTAAATGAGAGCAAACATCAAAAGCTTAAACAACTTATAGTGTATAATACATATACAAGTAATATTGAAATAATATTTACTGGAGGTCCTAAGAGAACCAGTAGACGCGTAAAATTCGTTGCCTTGATATACACATACTGTGTACATTACTTTTTACGAAAGTGTATTATTGTCGAAAAATAGTACTGTGGTAATACTATTATTATAAGTTTAAGTTAAAAATATTCCTAATACATTTTTAAAAAAGGGGTTGTTGAAGCCGTTTTGGCTGCTTTCTCCTAATTCACTTTTTAGGAGGAATTGAAATAAAAATGATCCCGTCGAGTCTCGTCCCCAAATTTAATACTCCGTCCTCATAATTTTCGTTAAAAGTAATACAAAGATTTACTTTATATATTAAAACTAAAATAAATACTCAGAAGTATAGGCGCAAGTTATAAGGCAGGTATGATTTTGGTAGAAAAAGAGACCTATGAGTTTGTCAAAAAAATAGAATATAAACAGTCAAGTTTAGAAATTTATTACTATTTGTAATCTATATATTGAGATTTTAGATTTTATTCAGAGATTTTATAAAATGTTACATGCTATTAAGTTAAAATTAAATTGAAGAATAATTAATATCGAGTATTCCATTCTACCATCCTTGGATGCTCAGAATAAAATTACGTTAACGAGCGATCATGTATTGGTTTTATTGCATGTTAAATTAAATAATGTATTGGTTTTATTGCATGTTAATTAGAACTACAATTATAAAATTTTACAAGAAGTAGATAACACAAGACACAAAATAAAAATATCGGAAAAATAAATAAATATGAGAATGTCACAGAAAAATATAATTACAAATTTATGTAAAACAGATAAGTATTATATTGTTTTTGAGCTTCTCCTTATTGTTTTAAATTTATACTGTTAGTACGTATAGTACTAAAATTATAAATTTAAAACATTTTGCTTAATATTAAATTTAAAATAACTCAGAGACAACACATAATACCGGTTTATTATCAAAAGTTATCCGCAAAGTGACGTTCTGTAATCGTCGTAATAGTAACGTGGCTACACCGAGTCGCAGGAAGCACACACGGATCTAACAGGCGGATCTCCGCGTCATTTTATTATTTAATGTGAGCTATTAAAATAAAAAGCACAAGCTATATAAACGTAAGACAATATGGATTTTTATTTGATGATATATAATAAATGATATTAAAATTTTACTTTTATATTAGAATTATTATCGCGTATTAACATTTATTATTTCACATATAATATTTAATACTGCTAAATGATTTCTAAATAAAGTGTTAGCACTTTATTTTACTTACTAAAAAAGAAACTTACAATATTTATACAAATTAAATAAATAACTTCATTTATTAAATTAAAAGTTTAACAATCAAATTCCATGTAGGTAGGTATCTGTTTTTTAAAACTACTTTCTATGTATTATAATCATCAAACATAATTCTACACCCTATTTTATTAGTTAGGTGACCTTTTCGGTCTTCATTACATTTTTATTACTTATCCATTTGTTGTGTGATAGATTTTAAATTTTGATATGTAAATGGAAATTGCTCATCATCCTCAAGTACTTTTGTTACAGCGTCATTACATTATTTCTTATAGTTTAGGTAGACTTTCATGGTTGTTCATCAGATGTTCCAGATATTCGATTCAGATACTACAGACTTATCACGCTCAGTGACCCTATAAGTACTCAATATACAAAGTTTAATTCAAAGCAGCCCAATATTTCATAAGATTTGCGTACAGACAAACAGACAAAAAATATAAAATCATAGATTTATTCAATACTAGTGATCCGCTCACGGCTTAGCCCGCTTAAATTACACTGTTTTATCCAGGTACTTATTATTGCTTATTTCATGTCATCATTCTAATAACATTATCACTTTTAAGACAACATTCAAAACTAAAATTTCAGACAAAAATTTAGACAGAAAAAAAATTTAAATTGCCATTACTGAAAACTGCATCTAAATCTGGTCAGCCGTTTTTGAGATAAATGCATACAACACTGACATGCATATTTTTTAAAGATTTTCTTATTTTCTTTTCTTAAGCACGTAAAGATATTCTTCATGTCAAACTATAGAACTAATATATTTAGCTAGATGCTGGTTTCTTGGCTTTGTAACAATAATACAATACAGTACTATCACAAATCAAAACTTGGCGGTGGAATTCACACCAGAACACAGACCGGTCGGTTATTAACTTGCAAGCATACATTGTTACAATGTACATTTATTCAAAGGATTGTATGCTAATAGCGATTTGCAGGACAGAGATCTAAAAAGGATTCGGTGGCCTTATGCATAAATTACACAATAAAGTATTGTGGGTTAAAATAATCTACACTTTTAAGACATTTGTATATTTAAAGAAGAATTATAGCTTGATGCTTCTAATTGAGTCCTTGTAATTATTATTCACATTTTACATTTTCTGTTGTCTAGCAATGACGTCATTAGCGATCAATTTAATCATTCGCGCACCTCCCTAAGAGCTAGTAGTGATTACGTATTTATAGAAACCATATACAGGGTGATTAAGGTGGTAAATGAACAAACTTACACAGGTGATAGAGAAAATCATTTATATTATATTTACCCCATAAAACATAACCCAAATACTATAAGTGGACATTTGTGTAAGAAAAAATATATTTTCCTTATTTTTCCACAGACTATGATATTTTATTATTTTTATGATATATGCCTTTTGTGATGTAAATGTATGTTTACTCCGAGGGCGGGTCAATAAGTCCGCGACATTTTGAATTTCCCGCCTTATAATTAGGTTGGCAACACTGCTCCTGTCAACAAGCATCTATCAGCTGAATCCTGTTTGGACACGCTGGGTCTTTCACGTTGTGTTTGACAGTCTTTAAAGATAAACAACTTCGTGAATTGTGGAGAATAAGGACAAAAGTGAATTTGGTGTGCTCATCAAGCATTATTTCTTACGAAAAAAAACCATCACTGGTTAAGATTGATAAATACTCTGCACCATTAATATCAAAGCTAAAAAAGCGGTTTAGAATTTAGTTGTAGTCCTAAAAGCACCATAGATGCCAAACGTTCTGGGCGCCTAGTAGAAGTAGCTACACCGGGAACAACTAAGAAAAAAACCACGATATGGTGTTGACCGATCGGAGATTGAAAGTGCGGGAGATCGTGAAAGCCATATCATATGGGTCAGTGAACGATTTTAAATGATCACTTGAGTATGAAAAAGCTATCCGTAAGATGGGTGCCACGTTTGCTCACAATCGACCATAAACAGTATCGTGTGACGACCTCGGTCGAATGTTTGACGTTGTTTAACCGCAATAAGGACGAGTTTATGCGCCGATTTGTTTTTGTCGTTGCCGTGTGATTCCGGCTTAGAATAGGGTCACCCTGGTACTGATGGTGTCGTAAGTGGCGACTAATGTACGTGTGGTAGAGTCACGCTGTCAGCAATGACAACACGCATGGGCCGATTCGACCGGGTCATTACCACCACCGGCATTTAAAACCGGCGTTAAGTAGTGGCTTTAGTCACTGCGTTTTGCATTATGTAATTCCGGGTCGTGGTGCCCATCTTAAGGACCGGTAACGTTCTTGTAGCTCCTCTGGAGTTACACGGGGCCGTGGGCAACGGTTATCACTTACCCGCAGGTGACCCTTACGCTCGTTTGCCGTGTCTTATCCATAAAAAAAAACATGAATACGCCACAACGCGCCAGAGATTAAGCAGCAGCCAAAACAGTGGGTTTGGCCGGGTGAATCAGCGTCGAAGAAGGCCAAAATTTGTTTGTCAGCCAATAAAGTCATGGCTACTGTTTTCTGGGATGCACGCGGCGCAAAAAAGTTCTTTTTCATCGAGACAATGCAAAAGTCCATTCGTGTTTTGTTTCCATGGCGAAATTTCACGAATTACGCTGTGAACCCTTCCTACGCTTCCTTATCCACCGTATTCTCCGGATTTAGCCCCGAGTGACTATTTCTTCTTCATCTCACAAACAAATACAAATAAATATTTTGAGGACCTCGAAAAATCTTAATTTTTGGAAGGGATAAAAAAATTGAAGAAACGTTGGTCGAAGTGTATAGAGCTCAAAGGAGACTATGTTGAAAAATAAAATACGTTTTTATCAAAACTCCTTTGTTTATTTAAGGTGTCATAGACTTATTGACCCACCTTCGTGTATAACAAAGTTTGAAAACGTAAAAATTTTTAGTCCAACCTGAAATTTTGAAATGTTAAAATCTCGGAAACGATAGAATCTTACGGTATATTTTATGAGTACAAATAATTGGAAAGAATAGGGCTGAATGAGCTTAAATGCGTATTGTATCTACTTTTAATATAAAACGCATTTAGACATTTATTACTATATCTGATAAATATGGGACGTTGTAAAGTAAATAAGAATTATATATTTAACGCTAAACAACAACTTTTATCATCCTCAAACTTTTACAATGATCCCCGATTCCTCATGCTTTGTTTTTCTGTTAATTTATGGAACACTATATTATTGTGTATGTAGACTATAAATTATCACCAGCGTTTATAATAGTTTAATTATATACCTTGGTATAAACACGTAAGGGCTAAATGTCAGGTTTAATTAATGTTTTTTATAATACATTCTTAGAATATAGATGTTTTTTTTAACTAATTAGCTCCTACTACAGACTACTATAGGTATTAGTAAGAATTTGTTTGTTTACTTCGAAACCATTGCCAAAATTTACATTTGTATAAAATGTTAATGATGATGTCTGTCGTGGCGCAGCGGCACAAGCGTGTGACTGTAACCGACAGGTTCTGGGTTCGATCCCCAGTCGAGGAAATGAAATATTTAATATTTTCAATTTAAATATTTAATGTTTCATTTCTTCGCTCTGGTAATAAGGCAAAGCGCGGCGTTGAGTTCCGCCACTCAACACGCAATGCCTCAAATTCGGCGGAAAGTGGGGAACGGAAGTGGAACGGAGTGTCATAACACTAGGTTTCACTTCCGTTCCCTCTGCCTACCCTGCCTAGTGCGGGATACAGCGTGAAATTGTTAATGATGATCTATTCAGTGGTGGTGCTCTAGAATAGGGTAATGTCTGTTATATTTTTTACTGCTTGGTCACACACATTTTACTATTCTTGTACAGTAATTTTGCGAACTTGCAAAGCAAATTATTTTTATGACGTAATTTGTTATATTTAACAAAATATATTTAGGAATATTTTTCTATAATTAATATATACCTATTACATTAGTATAACATGATATTGTACTACCACATATAAATTCAAAACAATGAATATAAAGTTTATTTATCCATTAATAGAACATTGTAAGTAAAATTTCGAAATATAATATGATATTTTAATGTACGTTTCGTAGATGTCAAGCAAGATTGCTTACATCTGACGACATAAGGCTAACTAATCACGAAATTTGCATAGCGTCATATGACTTTTGGTTCACCTTCATTGATACTGACCCATCAGTTTTTTTATAAACAATCTTTTTATAAATAATTTACTCTATTATTTATTATTATTTTATTGCCACTCATAAACTTAATATGATTAACATCACAACGAAGAACGATAGAGCAATTCATGCATAGCATCTGGCTGCAGTCTACGTATATTCTTATTAGATGCCAAATCGATCATATTATGTAGAAATATAAATTATAATAGAAATTATTGCAAGACAATTTGCTTCAATGTATTATCATTTTGCCTAGAATGTGCACAGTTTTGCTTCATCAATGTGTATGATGAATAGCAACAAGCTTTACCTTACATACCAAGTAATTAAATAACGCGTTATAGATTCTAGTAATAAAAAAGTAAAAAACAATATTGATTCTTATGAAACATAATATAACATTACAACCATATGTATGTGTGGTGGTACCGCACATACAACCCATTATAAAAATCAGTTTAAGTGATACTCAACATATAATTTTATCTATATATATATATATATATATATATATATATATATATATATATATATATATATATATATATATATATATATATATATATATATATATATATATATATATATATATATATATATATATATATATATATATATATATATATATATATATATATATATATATATATATATATATATATATATATATATATATATATATCTATATATATATATATATATATATATATATATATATATATATATATATATATATATATATATATATATATATATATATATATATATATATATATATATATATATATATATATATATATATATATATATATATATATATATATATATATATATATATATATATATATATATATATATATATATATATATATATATAGATATATATATATATATATATATATATATATATATATATATATATATACATATATATATATATATATATATATATATATATATATATATATATATACATATATATATATATATATATATATATATATATATATATATATACTATATACTATTTATCGTTATATTTTTAATAACATACAAAAATATAAAGTTTTTTTGTATATAACTGGAAATAAAATGTTTGTCTATGATCTTAGATTAACTGTAATATCTATTTATTAAAGTGACACGATACTAAAACGCAAACAAAAGAATACATTTTTTTTCCTTTCTATTTATTTTGGTTAATATTTGGAGATGATTCATAAAATGGAAGTTAAATGTTAGATGAAACGCGAGCTGAGCGGTTGTGATGATGATCATTTTTCAATTCTTATAAATAATTACTACTATAATTATATTTTTTCTAGACCATATTAAATTTGCAGACTGTTAGAATTATTAAGGAAGAACATTCTTTAATCAGGTCAACTGTGTATATTTGCGATACATAACATACATATACGACAGTCGCCATACAAACGTGGAAGATTGTCACTCATTGCTACTCGTTATAGGTGCTTAATGTGTGTTTTCTATGGCAAAGTAATCACACTCGGGTAAACACTAAATCATCAAATATTTTTATAGTATAATCTGGAATGTAGTCATACTAATTGACTAGCCACGATTGTTTTGGGACATTGAGTATTATTGGACCGACCTTAGCCTTATTGCGTCTTGAATGATGATGATATGATGATATAGAAGCAGAAATATTTAAATCACTCGTGATTTTTCACAAAATGATAATACCACGATTTTAGTATTGTGGTTTTCAAAGGTCGGCGTTCTATGTTTTTAATATCGGTATAGTATCGAATTCAGTTTTAATTTGATACTATTTTTATTCAGTTCTTTTAAGGAACTGTACTTCTCTGTTATAGTTTAAAATTCTACGTAGACCTAGAATACTAAAATAAGTATTCATGTAGAAATGTTATAAATAATTACTCACACAACTCTTACAATTTTATACAATTTTTGTTTTTGTTGATTTTTGCAAAGGTATTTTTGTGTAACATCACTTTGCAATGTCTACTTTACAGTATTTTCTTGTAATATATGAAACATTAAATTACATTGTACGGGTGCCTGTAAAATTAGGTTTTGTACACATATGACAGAGAAATAGCCGATATGCATAAAGACATATAATCATCGAAAATACTACCTCCTTCAATTTTAAAGTCAGATAAAATATAAGACATCTATATTCTTTTTATAAAAATAAATTGTTGTATATCTTGCATATATATTTATTTTATTGTATAATCACATTCACAATCCATAATTTCATCAAGGTCAAGTAATTTCAGTATTTTTTTATATAAATAAATATGCATGATTGTATGATCTACAAATAAATCTATGTACGCTGCCTGGTAAATAAATGTATGTACGGTGCCTGCAGGTATGCTACCTCACGTGAAACAGCCGGCGACCTCTAATTTTGGCACTCCAAATATCTATTACAAAAAAAAAACAAATTGGTGTTGCTATCACTGAGGAGCTAGGGAATGGAATGTTGCGTAAAGATAAAAGCTCGGGGCAATGGCTGAAATAAAACAGATATTATAATAAAGGTCATTCAATCGGACCGTTATCGTGACTTAACGTCTAATGAAATTATGGGCACATGAGAGCAGTTGTTGCATTTAATTCATAGTTATAACGTATATAGTAGCTAAAATATCGACTCCAGCTAACTCTGGTAGAGGTCACTGATCCAATTTTTATATTTATTGATGCGAACGGCGAGACCTCCATAGAACTGTTTATTAATTATAATCAGGGTCTTGTGATCGGATGCGTTACTGAATAACTGATGTAGCTGTACGCTGTACGTATGTACCTACGCGTGCATTGGCGGCTCGCGGCCTTTCTGCAACGGTTATCACGTGGTTAACCGTCGAGATAAGCCTTGCTGGCTCCTAATTTGTGCAATCGACTTTCAGTGTCATTTTTTTTATTCAGACAAATTGTTACAATCCACATCTATACTATGATAAAACAGTAAAAACATTATTTCTGTACATTGAATACATTTGCGCAAAAACAATATAGGGGGCTCAAAATAACCATATATTTTAAAATAATGCAGAACAGTTATGATTAATCCACAAGAGTAAATCATAAGAAATAATGAAAACCATCCTTAACAAGAGTATTTAAAATAACATAACATAAAAACTCTTTTTTTAACACCAAACAAATACAAATAAAACAAATCCTCATCCTCAGCTTCACGCTGTATCTCGCACTTGGCAGGCTAGATAATGTGACTTGGGAACCTAGTGTTAAGACACTCCGTTCCGTTCCCCATTTTTCGCTGAATTTGGAACATTGCGCGTTGAATGGCGGAATTCAATACTGTGCTTTTGGCTTGTTACCAGAGCAAAGAAATAAAAATATGTGTTAAAAAAATCAGTTGGAAATATTGTTAGTAGGAATCGAACCCATAACCCATCATTTACAGTCCCACGCTTGTGTCCCACGCTTGTGTCGCCACGATTGGTATACTTGTAACCTAGTGTTAAGACACTTCGTTCTGTTCCCCACTATCCGTATGCGTGTTGAGACGCGAAACTAAACGCCGCGCTTTACCTTGATACCAGAATGAAGAAATGAAAACATTATATATTTAAATTGAAAATATTCAATATTTAATTTTTTCGAGTAAACGACATATTGTGGATTCGATATCCACAACCTGTCACACGTTTACAGTCACACGCTTTAGCCGCTGTGCGACGGCAGGCCCCTGATAATTATTAATTGTATTTAATTAAATATCGTTCCTACAATTACTCAGTTGAGATCACTTATCTTTTTCTCTATATTTTTGGTGTCGTCTATTTGAATTTAAGGTTTTCTTCAAAAAGAGAGAGAATTTTAAGTTATATGATTTTTTCCTACAGCTATGATATTCGTCGGTTCTATTTTCTTCAATATTCAATTTAAAATTATTAGAATAAAACTTAAACTTTTGTACATTCTAAGAAAGGTGTCTGGCATTTGTTACCAGGATACAGATTCTTGATAGAAATAACAGCAATTTATGTGATCACGACTACTTCGACCTCGCCAAATATTTCTGATATACTTACCTAGTATCTAAATATTATATTTGGCTCTTTTGTTACACTTTTTAGAATACATCTAAATACATTAAATATAAACCACACCTACAGAGTATTATTATGACACATATACAAGTTGTTTTTTTTTAAGTTTTGAATAAATATAGTAATATTTGTCGAATATAACCATTTTTTTTTAACTTCTTGCCTAACACACCCATTAGACCAAGTGTCAAGACATTAGATAGTCAGCTTTGGTAGAGGGGAAATGACAATAATTCATATATCTAAATGTCCTCACAACAACCGTATCATTTGCAATCAACCGCTGTCTCATTTAGTTCATATCGGCCTCATTGTCTCGGTAGCTCAGTAGGCAGAATGCAAATAATATAATTAAATGTACAAAAACACTTTATTCAATATAATTTTCACAAATTAAGCGTAATTTATAAAGGTTGACAAACTAATATAAAGAAACATTTTTTGTGTGAATTGGTTTTGTTATTTTTTTTTTTGAAAATATACCTTAACACTTACACAATTCGTTTTTTTTTATTTGTATAGAAGTTCTCACTTTGTGCCAACATTCATAACTGTAGGTCCAGGAAGAGTACCCAATGGTTTTAAATTAGGCGGCCATTATTAAAATCGGCAATTATTAAATTTAAAACGACTTAACCGATTCAATTGTAGTTTTCACTTTTTAATAGAATGAAACTTCCGTAAATCTTAAGTGTTATTCTTTATTTCAATAGGCATTCGCTATAAATAACTGTTTTACTAAATTGACTGAAACTTAAGAATAGATAGTGTTTTTAAAATAATATTTGTATTATAAAAAAGAAGTCATGCAGATTAGTAAATTAATAATTAAGTCAGTGATTGATCTACTTATTGATTTTTAACTGATTTTTATTTTCTTGAACCATGTTCCACTATACTTATTTCTTTATTACTTTGTGATATGATAATTAAACAATAAAGAAATATAATCACCCCCAAAAAATTAAACACCCCGATTTTTCCCTTTTACCATATCGCAGAAATTGAAAAAAAGGTATATAGAGTGACGGCACCAATCATGGACATGTTAAGCGCACCAATTTAGAATTTGGTTTCAAAATGGGATGTTTTTAGACGATACAATAATAGTATATTTTTTTCGGTACAAATACATGACGAACATTTAAAAAAAAAAAAAAAACCATTGATGGACATTAAAAAATCAGTAATGGACAACCATTCATGGACATGGACCCAATTATGAACATCCATTAATGGACAATTTTGTATTGAACACATAAATGAAATACGTGATTTACAAATTAACTTTTATTAACACTATTTATACTTAAAACATGTCATCAGTCTTAGATTTCAAAGTTGTACTATCAGACTTTCAATCAAATTAGGTATTCAGCCATTTCTTAAACATTAATTGAAGTGAATTGTTATGTGCGCTGGCAGTTCTCCATACTTAAAGACTATTATTGGTGGTGCTAATTGACCGGTGGCATTGGCAGTGAGTAAGACAGTTAGGTTGTCTTTTTCATCGCCGCAGAATTGGTACAGATGTTTTTCTGCTTGTTTACAAAGAACTCAGCCTGCTTTTGGTGACAGAAAAATGCGCTTTCATCAGTATTAAATATCCGGCTGGGCTCATCTAAAACATCTTTTAAACCTATACTTTCTATGTATGTCATTATTTCATCGAACCATTTGCTGATGCCTCCTTCGGTGAGGTCATCCCTCAACTTCGAAAGATTTTGTGCTGATTTTTCTGTTATATCTGGATGTCGTTTCAAAAATTATGGAAACCACTTTTTCCCAAGTTTGTTTTTTGTAAAAGGATGGGCCTTCTCTTTCTCTAATAATTGTCTATTTATGGGAAAGTGTTTTTCACTCATTGCGACCAACCATTTTGGCAGAATGTCTTCATTCTCTGCCTTAAGGATAGTTTGAGGTCCCATAGCAAAAACAGCAGGACTTTTGCCTGTCACTTTGTTGTGCAAGATTATTCGAGGGACCCCAAACCGGAGGGCAGCTGTGCTTATCTTTTCTCCCATCCTTACAGAATCCGCTCCCCATTTGTTCGGGGGTGTAATTTTTCTTTGGTGCCATCTAAGACAAAACAAAGAACCCGATTAAGGACAACTAAAAATACCCAGTTATGGATATCGTCCATAATTGGAAAATAAAGAGCAATCACAAAATCAACCCAACACAAATGTTTAAAACAACAAATTGAATTAATTAATACTATTGACTAAAAAAGTAATAAAAAAACTTAAGCATGGACCCTTGTCCATTACTAAATTTCATAAAATGTCGAATCCAGTAATGAACAAGCCCCACAAAAACCTTATTGCTGTGATTGGACTTATTCAACTTAGCTCAATTTACTTGCAATATAGTATTATTCAGTAATAACAACATCAAATCTCATTACAACACAAAACAAGATTCCTCAATGCGCAAATATGTACTCACCTCCTAAACGATTTCAAGAATAAAAACGGATTTTTATGACCACTGCGCGCAATGAGATTTTACTTCGCTCTCATCTTAGAACAAAATGGCTGATTTTGGTGACGTGTGTGAAAATTACAGCTCAAACGGCTGTTAGTTATACTTTAGTGTTTGCTTTTGAAAAATGTTGGAACAGTTGCTTAATAAATTCGATCAACGAAAAAAATGTCCATAATTGGTGCCGTGTCCACTACTGGTTCCGTCACCCTATTTATTTTATAAAGTTATCTTCGTTAAGTTCTGAGAAAATAAGCTTTTATGTTAAGAGTTGTTACCCCATATCTCACTTACTGTAATGGTTAGAGACGTAAAATTTGGATGTAACTTTTTCGTATAAAAATCAATATAATCATATTACAAAATTATACACTATACGCCAATGCAGCTTCTCCTTGCTTATGGAACCTTTAACATTGTACATTACATAGAAAAAAATGGACCTTTCTTGTAAATACTTTCTACTTATATCCACATATTTTATTACTAAAGTAACTTAATACGCAAAATCATAAAATAAATTGGGTTATACGGTTAATCAAAAATGAAGCAACAAAGCAATATGTACAATGTAGGTACATACTTAACAAAAATGTTAAACTTCCAAAGTATTATTATCGTACCCTCAGGCATGGACAAAGTTGCGACATTCCATACTACTACCAACAATCATTGTCATTAATAAAGAAGTTTATTTAATTTAAAATATGTATATTTTTCTATTAACTTTATTTAAATTAATCTACTAAAATGTCCTTAATGTCAGAAAAGAATAAATTAAGGCACATTTGTTTGGAAGACGGTTGCTTTAGTGAAGCGTGGGTGTCAATTTATATGATTTTCATGCAAAATATTTACATGAATTAAAATTGGACTATAAATGCGATGGCCTACAATAACTAAACCACTATTCACCATTTTTTTTTATTTTAAGTAAAATATCAAAAACATCGCGCATCGCCGCTAGAGTATCTATTTTAAACTAAAAGGAACATTTTTAGTCTCTTAGAAATATGTATTAAACGCTCTGGTAGAGCGAAGAAAATGAAATATTGAATATTTCATTTGCTCGAGCGGGGAAAGAACTCGCAACATGTCTCTTTTACAGTCGCACGCTTGTAACCCTGGGCCACGACGAGCCTCACCCATAGATATTTTTAGTAAACATATTGAACTACCGCACTTTCTTACATTTTTTTTCTCTCATTTTTGATTTACCATTTCTTTAGTTAAATCCTTATGGCTTTCCTTACTCATTAGGAATGTCTACATTTATAATAAAATATAGTATGTATTTGAAATAAATTAAATGCGATTACCTACTGACATTCGAAAGTGGACGTAATCTAATGAAAAAAATAAATAAATTCTACACAATTTATACATGTCATGCTTTTATACCATAATTTCTGTTATTTAATGCTTTAAAAAGCCCAGAAATTGAAATCTTTAGCTACTTCTGTTGTAGAATTCCAACTCGATAGACTTATATGTCCAATGTGATTTGACGATCAATATACCTACATGGATTAAGTATATATTTTTACATGAAAACAATAATAACTATCCCTTAATTTACATTCCTACGTCACATGGCTTTAATATCTAAAGAATTCGTGCTATGTAATTTTTAGTTATTAATTTAATATTTTTTTAATATTAAAAATCTCCAAATGATACATACACATTCTTCAAAAAACATATTTATTGTAAAAAATGTAGATACATATCTTCTTTATACAAAAGTAATAATAATAACAACATATTGTTAAACATTTAAGTAGTATTATCACTTATGAGCTACATTATTAATATTATTATCATTTACGTCAAGCAAGTAGTTTAATTAAGTAAGGTTGTCGTAGCGCAGCAGCATGGCGTCCGACTGTAATTCTTGTTAGTAATGGGTTTGATAATGAACCACTGTGATAAATTAATAATAATAACAGATTCAAAGCAACTTATAATTATTTATAAAGAAATAAATAAACGAATAGTAGCTTTACTTGGAGACTTAGTGTTCAGATACTCCGTTCCGTTCTCCACCATTCACCATTTGTTGAGTGACAGAACTCAACGCCGCAGAATTAATTAAAATATTAAATATTACATTTCCTCAGTGGGCATCAAACTCAAAACCTGCCGTGTTTACAGTCACCCACCTTTGCCACTGCGTCACGACATGCCTCAATATTTTAGTAAAGTAAGCGATACATTATTTAAAAGAAACTAAATCATATTAAAGCGATCATAACGCACCTCAGAAACTGACTAAACAAAAAACAACCATAAATTAATAAATATAATTGTCAAAATGCGAGGTACATTTACGTTTTAGGCGTTTCAGATTTCTGTTCGTTTCGGTTAACGGGGTTCACTTTACACGTTATCTTGTAGGACTCCACCATTTTGACAGAGTCCCGTACTAAGATCGTCGATCGAATCGTGAACGAGTGCGCGAAACACACGGACACGTCGCACAGAGCAGTTTGAAAACTTAAGTACAGTCTGTAATGAGTCTTATCTGTCCTATTCTTTAGTTTCATTTCAACACGTCCCGGGAGTTTAGTGCCTTTGTGAGAACATCCGATGAACTCAAAGTCATCTAAAGTCACATCCTTGTTGTTCTCATCCCGGACACAGACGTGCCAATTCTGAGGCGCGCCGGGAGTGAACTTAACGTTTTTCGTTTCCGCATCCAAACTGACATTGAAATAAATTATAAGATTTCCACATTTACGATTCACGAATAAATCGTTTTTGTATAGTATAAGGTTTTCTGGTTCCGTGAATTTGGGGTCCGGGAGACGTACTTTGAACTCTTGGCATACATTCTTGGCCAGATTTAGAATTTTGATGCTGTGATTGTTAGTGTCGGCTATGTAGAGATATTTGCCGTCTGAGCTGGCAGATAGACCGGAGGGTTCATTGAACTTGGCTGGGTCTGTCGTTTCTATCATAGTAGGATTGAGCGTGGTCACCTTTAGAGGTCCGACGTCTACTTTTTTAATTTTGTGATTGTATGTATCAGCTACATATAATGTTTTGTTTGAATCGCAATAGGCAACTGCTAAGGGATGCTGGAGTTTTGCTTCAACACCAATATCGTCAACGTCGCCGAAAGCGAAAAGGTTCTGGAAATTAATAAATAATCATTTAATTGAAGTATTACATCAATAAGGATATTTTTTAAATTTGTGAAAATTAACATTCACATGTTTTTTTACACATATTTTATTTATTGATCGTTTTTTTGTGTTACAACTGTTACTTTCTCATAAAGATTCAATTCATTATATAATATATGTGAATGAAACAATCTTACCATTGGGTTCCGATCTCCACCACACAGAGTAGACACTTGTCCAGTGGACAGCGCCAGACGCCTGATCGATGAACTCTCAGAATCCGCAATAAACACTTCAGGACTCGAACCTAAAACAAATGAAGAATATTTTTAGTATTTACTTTAGCTCACGTTGTATCCCGCATAAGGCAGGGTATGGAAAATAAATAAAATTTAAATTTAATATTTTATTCCCCCAAGTGGCTACACCAACACCGTCAAGTCCATGGTCCTTCTCTTAGACCACTGCGCCTGAAAAAGCTTTTCACAAATCACACAAAATTATCCAAATTAAAAATTATCTTCACTTCACTCAAATGCTGGTATCAACTCAGCTTGGGAGTGTGTACTTAAAAAAAAATCTTTCATAAAAAACGGAGTGCAGCGGTGAGTAATGTTCTAATGTGAAATAAAGCGTGACAATATATATGTATAGAGTGTTTACTAACCGTTTCGTAAGGCGAGGCCGGACGGTTGCGCGAACGCCGCAGTGTTGGGGTAGGCGCTGTTGCGCGCCGCCTCCGCGCCCGACCCCGCCACGCACGCGCACGTACCTGTTGTGTCAGAATATGTATTATAAAAGTTATATTAAAAAAAAACTTCCATTATAGAGATAGTGCGACTGTAAACACGAAGGGTTCGATCCCCATTCGAAGAAATGAAATATTTATTATTTTAATCTCTCTGGCAATAAGGTAAAGCGCGGCGTTGAGCTCCACCACTCATCACACTGTGTTTGTGTGTCACTACACACACGTGTAGTGATAATATTCTAGTTCAAATTAGGTTTCTCTGAAACAATGTAGCAAGAAAATTTTGTAGGATTTATTGATAATGAGTTTATCGTGGTTGTTTTTTTACACTAATAAATCGAGTGTTATATACATAAATTCAATTCCCACTCAGTAGAAATTAATCATTTTCATTCTCTAGCTCTGTTGACAAGAGAACGGCCATGAGTTCCGCTAATATTCAAAGTTGCAAAGTATTATCATTCAAAGCTACACGAGGGGTATATATAAATTGTACTTTACCTTCTGAAAAAGATTTGTATTTCCACCAAATAGTGTTATCTAGGAAAAGTGCCCAGATCTGATGAGAGCCGGCACAAGCGATCAGCAGTACACGACGTTTATCATCGTTCTTATTTTTTTCTATAAAAAAAAATAAATATATATATCCTTCAGCATCAAACATTACATACAATAAATATTCTCTGCTGCTATGTAGATTTCATTTATTTTATACTCTTAAATGAACGAATTTTAGAATTCAATATTTAATTCCCAAATGAACAAATCGTAAAAATTTTGAAAAGTCTAAAAAAATCTGCACGATTGCGACTCGTTTTTCGTGCTGTACTTGTCTTTTATGTATTGTGAAAATTGAGTATCTTGTACTGAAAGTAACCTAAACTAACCTAATAGGAATTTCGATGCAATCTTTGAAACATTATTAAATTGTATAACTTGATGTAACTAAAAACAAATACCTTTATTATTCTCTTTATCGTGTTTGTCGTCGGGCAGGCGCGGGGGCGGGGGCGGGGGCGGGGGCGCGCGCACCGACATGTCCATGTCCGGCGTCGTGTACAACAGGATGTCCCACGGAGACGATAGCGCTTGTAAGCCGAGGCATTTACCACCTGAACACAAGTAATATAATTAATTTAAAGTAAATAGATTAATTAATGGGACGCAATTTTGGAATATTTTTGATATTATATTTTAAATAATATAATTTCACTCATTGTTAATTAATATAAATGGATCGGCCTATTGTGGCGTAGAGTTACAAGCGTGTGACTGTAACCAATAAGTTGTGGGTTCGATCCCCACTCGAGGAAATGAAATATTTAATAATTTCAATTTGAACTGTTAATATTTTCATTTCTTCGCTCTGGTACAAGGCAAAACGCGGCGTTGAGTTACGCCACTCGACACTTAATTGCCTCAAATTCGGCCGAAAGTGGAACAGAGTGTCTTAACACTAGGTTCCCAAGTTCCCCCTGCCTACCCTGCCATGAGTGGAATACAGCGTGAAGCTGAAAAAAGAAATCGAAGAGATATTTTGAATTCAGTAGCAGAGTAATATCTAGATGACAAATCTAATTTTATTATAAGAAATTTGATTATATCTATGCATATCGCTTTTATTATTAATTATATATATAACCTTGATCGCCTACAGTAGCTTGTACGCCAGTCCCCGCCAATATTTCAACACTGCCTTCATCCAGATGTATGGCGCGCAGTGAATGATTATTTGTATCACACACTACCAGCACAGTACTTGACAGCCAGCAGAGCCCTTGTGGAGAATTGAAGCGAGCTTCGTTTAATTCTGTAAATTAATGTAAATAAATATTTTAAATTTCAATATTTGAAGTTTAATTATTTTAAATTAACTAAAGTTATACCGTATGGCTGACGAGGCAATTCACTCGGTAAGATAATAAACCAATAGTATGAAAAACTTTAAAATGAAATTTGCGCATCTTCATCTTCAGGGCGGCCACTACTCGTCGACAGTACTATACATTCGTTTAGTGGCTAATAACTGGACTAGTTATAGATTCTTTTTTACCCTCATTATATTTATTTCATAAAAGATAAAATAAAAATAAATAAACAACAACAAAAACAAACTGACTGCGAAAACATTAAAATAAGGACAAAGCTTAAATTGTTATCAAAAATAAACCGTAATAAAAAAAAACACCGTTGAAATAGATTAATAAGTAATACACACATAAATATATAATATTTTATTGTAATATTGATTATATACCAGGATCCTATTCATTTAAATTTTACATGACTCTTTGGAAAAAAATAAATTCTTTAAAGAATAGGCACCCAACTGTTATGCGAATTTATAGTACGTACTTTTTATTTGATATTAAAAAGTACAATTTTGTCTATGACAAAGAAAAGAAAATCATTTAGCAATTTAATATATTTACAATAAAATAATATAAAAAAATACTAAGCATCTAAAAATTTAAACCTCAATAAGAACTTAAACTTTCCAAAGGAGCGGATTCAACACCCGATATATTAAAATTTTTATATCTTCCTTTCTTCATGATGTAAATAACACTTTTAAAGTAATATTTCAATTTAAAAAATCTATAAAAATATAAGTATTATAACATACTGCCGTCTTTAAGACCAGGTTCCGGTCCGCCAATAATTCTTAATATGATTCCAGCGCAGTCTGTCAATAGTACACGGTGATGTCCTGTATCAGAGATAGCCAAGAATGGTTCTTCACCTCGTCCACGGTAAAATGGGTTTAGTGCCAGCTACAATAAGAGAAAAGGCGAAAATGTACATGAGAAAACTAAAAATATTACTTATTAAGCTATTGTGAAGCTATAACAGCGTAGGTAGAGGAAACTAGTGCGGTTAGTAGCGGTATTTAACGCCGCAACATTCCCTGAGCGAGGAATTAAATATATTAAATAATGCTTTCCCCCAAGTGATAACCATCTTGTTTATGGTTTCACTCATCTGCCGTATATTTGCAACACTTATTACTATTTTTTCGTTCATTTTGGGAGTATGCTAGCATATAAATAGGAATGATTCAGTGACTTTTTTGGAACATTAACTAATCACAAACCTTACTAGGAAAATAAAGAGCGTTTACGTCCTTAGCTTTTACATGTGAGTTGACTGATATGGGTATTGCTGTATTAGAGAGACGAGCTGCAAAATGTCGCAATGTGTTTCCAACGTAAGAAACGAGTTCATCTCTATGACCTTCTCCAGTTATGATAAATAAAGGCTTGTTACCTGGGCCTAAAAATACATGTATATTTTATTATGACGATTTAAACATTTTTATTATTTGAAATTGACATTTAGACAATAAAATTGTACAAATAAGTAAAATTTACTATAAAACGTCTTACATTTTACTATTTTTAAAGTGTTAATCTATACTTAGGAAAGATACATACTTCATTAAAAAACATGCTTTGATTTAAACATATTCAAATATTACAGAATATTCACAAAGAGATAAGTGTCCAATTGTCAATTCATTCTGTTTTCCCCTTTCTGCGCATTTTGAGACATTATATGTGGATCATTAGTACAACTTACAAGAATGGGAAATGAAATTGATTCCGTTCCTTTGAGTGGGGATGCAGATATTAATTATATGTTTTTTTTTATTTACATAGACTCACCTATTTAAATAAAGTTAACAGTATGCGACTGGAAGCGCAACAGTTGTAGGTGATTCCTACTCAAGCAAATAAAATATCTAGTTATCATGTCTACCCTCTGGGAGTCTTGCTCCCAAAACATAGCATAGAGTTCCGCCACTAAACACCTGATTCCTCCAGAAAACGGAAGTAGCTAAATGGGAATGAGAGAACTAAGTGTGTTAATACAAGGTTTCCAAGTTCCCTCTGCCTACACTGCAATATGTGGAGTATAGTGTAATGCTAAAGAATTTAAAAAAATGAATTATTTAAACAAATGACATTAATATCAATAAGGAAGAGCAAAATGGGTATAGACAATAGAAGTCAGGGCTGTGAAGAAAAATCTGCAATAAAATATTTTACATAGTTTTGTTAACAGACAAAAATATATTTAGAATTAAATGCTGTTTACTACTCACCTAATATAAGGAGAGTGGGCCAACATCTTATACCAAGAGCTTCCCACATAGAACTATCCAAGTCATTAACAACAGGATGATGTATGTTGTATCTTTGAACCGCAGCTCCTACATTACTAGATACTTTTTCATTAGTAAATTTTGCACAGTGAACTCCAATCTATAACAATAAATATTTTAATTTTAAAAATAAAAATAAATTAGTTGCACTCTGTACTTTTTCTTTTATTATATCAGTCAACATTTACAATGTATATGAAGCATTTAGTTAGGTAATATAAGTAATATAAGTTAACAGAGACCTTTTTAGCATAGTGGGACAGTGTCTAGTAATTGATTTTGTTCACCCTCACTAGAAAAAGTTATTTCCATTTGCTGCTCTGGGAATACAAAATTTGAGTTTAAATTTCAGCACCCAATTGTTATTATTATAAATTTTATTTGTACACCATTATATACCGAATTTACATAGAAGGCAGTCTTATGGCTAAGTAGACATCTCTTCCCGACACACTTATTATTGCAATAGCAATGTCTCAAATTGGAGCAGTAAATGTTTTTCACCTATAGTTTCTTTGACAACCCTCATATATGTGGGGTACAGTATGATAAACAAAATAGAAAATATGCTTATGTATTATTAGAAACATAATTGTGCTTTAAGTTTAAATAGAATCAACATTAAAAACTTACCACAACAAGTCCATTGTCAGATTTGTGTAGTTTTTCAATATGATCTAAATCAGGTAAAATATGATAACAGTTTATACAGCAATATGTCCAAAAGTCTAAAACAACCACTTTCTCCATGCAATGCTGACTCAAAAAAATTGGTTCACTTACATTCACCCAATCTAAATCTAAAATGTAAATGAGTCATAAGTATGTTAATTTGCATTAAGATTATATACTTTTTAATAATGAAATCAAATATACTTTTTTTAAAATCTTCAACAGGCGGTACTATTGGCCACACTTTTTTTATGTGATTTATTATAAGAGAATCACGTTCAGCTTCACTATTTGCCGATGACATTGCCTCAGTTAAGTCCATACAGGCTTGAGCCACATAATCTAGTTGACTAGACTCCATAACTTTAAATTACAATCAGAACCAACATCTACTTGTCACATCTAAAGAAGATTTCCTTAGGTTAGGCTTGATGCTTTTTAAGTTAAACTCTCTTAATTTTAATAAACTATTTCATTTCACAGCTGTTTCTTTGCATATAATGTTATTACATTTCAAAAACTCTACCTAAAATGACAAGTGACAGAATACAATACAAAAAAGCACAGTCAATAACTTATATCTATAATATAGAGTAGTGTGGTCAATATGATACGCTTAACCACAGAATACTTATACACAGAGCTCAACCTATTATATTTCGAATATATGTTCGTCGAGACTTGACGAACGTCCACAAGCTCCAATCCTTCGCAAACGTTTGTACATTAATTTTTCGAGTCTTTGTTTCTAAAATCAATTTTTTATCACTGAGCATAACGGTAATAATTTAAATGAACTATGTTTTAGGAGCACAGATCATGGAATATAATGATATAAAAGCACTCTTCTACTTTTGTTTCTCATCTGATATAATCCAGCGATTTCTATCCACCATTATAAAAATAACGTTAACGGGTATCTAAAATATTAGGATTTATATTATCCAATCTTTTGATAATTCCTAAATTCTACTGTGAAAATTTTTGTCTCATTTTATACCTTATACATTATTATATTAAGAATAATATTATTTTCATTTAATTTAAGTTAGGTACCGAACTGTACTTTTATTATTATGCACTGTCATTCCAATCATATTAAAAAGTAATAACATATTTATTATAAATATGTTTATCTGTGTATCATTTATGTCGTTTCGACGTGAAAAATAAGTGACATGTTTACAAAACATAACAAAGTATTCTACCTATATACCTACGTCTTGAATTGTTTCTAGACATAGTTTCTTTGTCAACTGTTTCACGTTTAATATTTCGTCTTTTTGGAATTAAAGTTAAAAAGTACATAAAATAGTAAAAACTATGTCCAAACATGGATGCCATGTTTGATATTTGTTATCTTACGCCTGACAGTAATAACACGGAGCCTGATGATATTCCTAAAACAAAAGAAAACGTTTGGATATTGGGAAAAAAGTACAGTGCAATTCAAGGTAACAAATTTTTAAATAAGGTGGGAAGTGATTTCGAAAAATGAGATTAATACTCTATTTCTTTTTATTTCAGACTTAGATCGTATAAGACGCGATATAAGTTCTATCATTTGGTGTACTTATAGAAAAGGATTTGTGCCTATAGGAGATGAAGGCTTAACGTCAGATAAAGGATGGGGTTGTATGTTACGATGTGGCCAAATGGTACTAGGTGTGGCATTGGTTAGGATTCATTTATCTTCTGATTGGATATGGACACCCGAAACAAGGTATTTTATAGCTTAAATTCTATCTATAATTTATAGTATAATGTGTATTAAGGGAAATATATAATTTTTGAGGCTCTCAAGGTGCACCATAATTACCTTGGAACATAAAAGTAATGTTTGGGTGCTTGATCCACACTTGGGGGAATGAGTTAATTTCATGTCTCTGGCAAGAGAATTTATACTTAGCTTGCATATTTATTTAATATCGAAATACCTATAAATATTGTATGTTTTAGAGATCCAACATATTTAAAAATAGTTCAAAGATTTGAAGAGAGAAAACAAGCCCCATATTCAATTCATCAAGTAGCGCTTATGGGTGCAAGTGAAGGAAAAGAAGTGGGCCAATGGTTTGGACCAAATACAATTGCTCAAGTGCTCAAGTAAGGAAAATGTAAATGTTATAACTGATATCTGACAACCAACTTTAAGTCATATAACTACCTACATCTAACAGGAAATATCAAATAAAAGTTTTATAATAATTAGTAACATAATATATATAATGATCTTTATATTTTTCAGGAAATTAGTTGTGTATGATAAATGGAGTTCTTTGGTTATTCATGTTGCATTAGACAACACTGTTGTCAAAGAAGATATATGTAAGTTATATAATATATTAATAGAGAATATAATATGTTACATATATTTTATATGTTGCATAATATTTAAAATATATAAAAAAAATATGATAATTTTTTTTTTTTTTGATGAGGTGGAAATCCTGATTATCTGTAACTTATACAGATTTAAATTATCTAATTATCTAAACGACCAATATGTCAGATAAAGGTGTATATGTGAGAGATTTGATAGAAATGTTCTTAAAGAACCTACAATGGTGTTTCACTACCATTATAGATAATGTCAAACAATACAATTCTTGGCCTGTTTGAAACAGACATCTATTAATTTCTATAATCATTTTAAAGGCAGTATTGGTAGGGTCATTTCAAATTATCAAGTGTTAATACACATTTATAGATACCCTTTTTTTGATTGTCTTCCTATAATAATACCCCACAGTGAAGATATGAAATGCCAAGTCCTTTCTATGTTTCTCTCTTCTTAATATTTTTTTTTTTTTTTATTCTGTTAACATTATAACAAAATAGGTAAATGATAAATCATAAAGAACCTCATACAATAGTTAAATTAAGATATTTATGTATTTTTTAAATAATTATACATTTATTACAGTACAACAATGCATTGTTAACAATGACAGAGGAGATTCATCTCACACTCAAGAAAATGACATAGCTGCAGACTGGATGCCTCTTCTACTCATAGTACCTCTTAGACTTGGTCTGAGTGAAATAAACCCAATTTATATTGATGGCCTTAAAGTATGTTGAATATCCTTTCACTCAAAGTTAACAAATAAAATTCATTTTTATTTTAGCTTTTAGACATACAATTAGGTAGAGAAATCTTAGTGTTAAGGCTTGGTTTCCTATTTCCTGTAAATTTTGGAGAGGTTGCTGGTTTCAGTGGCCAACCTCAATGCCTACCTTTTGTCTTTACCAAAGCAGAAAAAATAAAAATAATTTTCTCCCTTCAGTAAGAATTGAAGATAAAACTTCAAGTTTATTAGATGTGGTGATGCTGTGCAATTTTAGCCACAAATTTGTGTTTATGTATTTATTTAACCATTTATTCATTTATATACTTACTTATTGTTGCCTATATGATATGTTTTTCTTATTATGTATGTTAGGAGTAATATAATTTGATATAAACATTTTTCAGATATGTTTTCAATCACCCCAATCGATTGGTGTGATAGGCGGGAAACCAAACCAAGCACTCTATCTCATTGGATGTGTAGAGGATGAAGTTATATATTTAGATCCACACACTACGCAACGTTCGGGTTTAGTTGAAGTAAGTTTTTTATTCAGTAATTAAAACTATTGTAGCAACTCTAGCACAATAGTACTGTACATATCTTGTTGAGTTTCATCATTACTAGTTAATTTTAGTGGCTGCACAGGAGTCTGACTGTAAATGCAATGGTTGTGAGTCTTATTACCACTCACGAATATGATCTGTTGTTATATAAAAAAGTGAAATGAGATCTTAACTACGAAAATAATTCATCCTTGCTCTGGTAACAGGATGAAACGCTTTAGCTTTGCCACATGTCTAATATGTGAAAGAGGGTCTTAATAATATATTCTCATGACATTTCCTCCACTATAGACCTTAAGACGAAGAAGCTATAAATAATAATATAAATAAATAATTTCAGAATAAGTTAACTGATGAACACAAAGAAATGGACTGTACTTATCATTGTAAATTTGCGTCTAGAATACCGATGTTGTCTATGGATCCCTCTGTGGCAGTAGTAAGTTTTTAATTATACTGTGTATAGTTAAAGTGCAAACATAAGTTCTCAACATTCATAAATTGTCAGCTTCACGCTGTATCCCGCACATGGCAGGGTAGGCAGAGTGAACTTAGTGTTAAGACACTCCGTTCCACTTCCGTTCTCCACTTTCCGCCGAATTTTGAGGCATAGCGTGTTGAGTGGCAGAACTCGACGCCGCCTTATACCAGACCTAAGAAATGAAAACATTAAATATTTAAATTGAAAATATTAAATATTTCATGCCCTCGAGTGGGGATCGAACACACGACCTTATAAATTGTGTTAATCTTTAATAACGAAAAAAGTAACAGCATTTTGAATTTTTAGTGTTTCTTATGTAGAACTAGAAATGACTTTAATGAGTTATGTGAGACAATAGAGAATAAGTTGATGCAAGAAAGCCAGCCTTTATTCGAGATATGTGAGAAACGTCCAGCACACTGGGGACCATGTAATAATGATATTGATCTACAGAATACTTCTCTTTTTACAGGTATTAAAAAAAAACATATTTTAAAGTGACATTTAAAAACTTTTAACTAATTGTTATTTTTGTTTCAGAATTTGAAGAAGTTGATAGACAATTTGATGACTCAGACAATGAATTTGAGATACTTTAGTTATGAATCTTAAAATATATTTAGTTCTTTTATATAAATTTTAATATAATCATAATGTAATACAGCGAAAAAAAGATACACATGCATATTTATTTCTTTTTTTTTTGTTTTCAAAGTATTCTCTTGTGAATGAAACTTTTACTCAATAAAGTATACTGAAAAGCTTATGTGCTTAAAGAATATATAATGATAATGCTTATTAGAGTTCTCCATGAACAGCTTTATTTTACAGTGCCTTGAATTTTTATAAGAAGTGCAATGGTAGAATAAGGTTTCTGTGTTTATAAATGGAATATATATAAAAAAATATTTTATTAATTTTATTAGATACATTTTTGTTGCATACCTATGCCATATTGCCATAATCTAGTCAGTCATCACTTAAACTTCATTAATTCAACAAGAATAATTTAATTAAACAGCAAGCCTTGTGATGAAGTGAGGCTGTTAATATTTACTTTTTATTGGTAATAATGTATTTGCCATTAAATTATAAAAAATGAAGTCATATATTGTTGTTAATATAGTAATGAATCATTAAATACTTTTATCTCTGTCTGTAAAGTGTTTACTTTGTATAGGTCAGGTTGTAACGGTATTAAGTAATTTGCGTTAACGCAGCTTTTATATCATAACCTTTAATCTACCTTAAAAATAAAAAAATCCCTTATAGTTTCGATTCATTTCGACTTATCCATTTGTCATTACTTTATCTTTTATTAAGAAAAGTTAGATTTAATTTCTTTTAAATAAAATTATTCTCATTCAACAAGGGATAGATCCAGTTTGATATAACACTAAAAAAAGTCTAGAAACACAACACAAACTTATTTATTTACCTGTATTTTTTACGATAACACAGAATGGAGTCCTCACAATTTACATCTATAAAAATGGCCTAGAAATTTATGCACGACAATTTGAGCATATACAGGTACAAATTATCAAAAAATAATTATTTAATAACTATTGAAGAAGTATGTACTAAAGGCCTGTAAACATTAGATAAGATTTTATATAGAAATACTAAACTATTTAATAAGCCATTTGTGCACTAACAACATGAGGGTAATCCAAATAATATTAAATAAATTTGTACCTGCTTATGCTAAAATAGTTATTTCTTTTTTATAAAATATTATTATATTTTAATTATAAACCAATAGGCTTATAATTAAAATATAATAATGTTTTATAAAAACATATTATATCATTTAATAAAATGATGAAAGCTTAGGTGTTTAAAACAATAGCAAATTTTGCCCCAATTAGCAATTAAAGGCTTAAAGAGCAGCTGTAAAATAATATTTTTAAATATAATATCAATGATTTAGGCAACTGTGATAAAAGTTAGAACTGATATAATAAAAATTTAATTACATGTAAGCAATAAATCAATAAAAAATATTAATCAATAAAAACATCATTTCACAAAAAAAAATAACTTCACGTAGGTATAAAAAAATAAAAGTTTCCATACAATATTTGGTACTTAATACTACTGCAAGAAAAATAGTCATACTAAGGATATTGCACTAATATAATAATTTTATAATGTAATAGTGAAATATCAATGACTAGCACAAATTATATAATTTCTTTCCAAATATGGCTAAGTAAAGCTCAGGGAAAATGCAAAATATTAGTACAATAAGATTTGGAAATAATAAGTGTATTTAATACATTCGAGGCTCACTAACTATCAATAATATAAAACAACTATCAAATATTAATATTATTATAGCTAATAATAAATATTTTATGTACTACACAACTACAACATTCATAAAACATATTTTCTAAACGATTATTATGCTCTAATTGATTGAAAATGCAAAACAGTATTTAAATATATATATATGTAACAATAAAGTATTTTAAATTATGTATATATTTGATATATTACATACTATGTTATGGTTTGCAAATCCATTTTGTTGTGCACAACACATGCACCTGTCATGGAATCCAAAATAAACATCATAAACAAGCCAAAATATCTGAATTATTAATACAGTATAAATATGTTATATTTTAGTTCTAATTATTTCATATTCTCAACATTGTTATTGCATATTGTGTTAAAATCGTAATGCTCCTTTTCAAATTATGTTCACAACCACTCATTTTACTCTAAATATCAAATTTAATATAATAAAATATATTAAATTGTTATATATACTAGGAAATTTAAATCGTAAATATACAATATAAAATGTTTTTTTTAATAATATTAATGTTTTTTTTATTAAAAATTAGTCATAAAAGTGGACATGTCTTGTATACCATAATTTAATATAGGACTGCTTGTCTTTACAAGTTCATCACAAAAACATCTTATTTTGCTTTATTAAAAAAAACAATAATAGTTACTCTTAAGTAACTATTAAAGCACTTTTTTTGTGAAATATTAGCTTTGCTTTAATATTTTATTATTCATATTGCATTAAAAAATTGCATAAAGCTTTATATATATAATTTTAAAAGAACATAAAGAAAAATCTATGCATACATTATTGACATTCAAAAATTATATTACCAAACTCCAAGCTACAAGATGTTTAATTCAATTTTTTAAACCAATCACTAGTTAACAGCAATGCCAAATATTTTTTTTCTGTTATATCTTGTTAAGTTTTGATATATTATTTTATTTGAAATAGACAGATAAGTTATATATTTATTGGCTTAATATTGGATATCTACTATTCAAAAAATTTATGACAAGAACTGTTATGTTATCAACTGACCCTCTATAATATGCCTGAAGAGTTAAGCTTTTAGCTCCATAATCAGGTTCATCTAATCGATCTTTTATAAATTTAATAGCTTCTTCATTAGAAAAGGTGTCCCATAAACCATCAGATGCTAGGACTAAAAACATAGGTTTGTGATCATTAAGATTAAAAGTCAAAATGTCAGGATCAGCAATAACAAATTTTTTATCTTTTAGTGGATAATCACCCATGGCTCGGGATGTTGCTAATATCCCAGCTACTCTCCATACTCCATTGAAAGCAATGTATCCACCAGCTGCTTCGATTCGTTTCTGTTCTCGGACCTATTGAAAAAAAAAAAATACTTTTTTTAACTGGAAAAGCAACACATCACAGGTTCTGTCTTCCCTCAAAGAAATGAGATATTTTAGTTTCTTCCCTCTTGTAAGCAAAGTGGTGTTGAGTTCAGCTGCTCAACACTCAATGTCTTAAACTCAGTGAAAAGTGGTGGGTCTTAACACTAGATTCCTAATTTCTCTGTCGGATACATGAAGCTAAAAAACTGTGTTTATTATTATTATTAAAAAAAACGAATACCTGCTGTGGTTTATGATCAAATGACACTGGAATGGCGTTTCCTCGACTGTCACACATGACACCTCTTGAATCACCTACATTAGCTACAATAAGATTGTTATCTTCTAAAACAGCAATTAAAGCTGTTGTTCCTGCAACATTCATTGACCTTTTGGCAGCTTCAACTAGAAGCCTGTCAGCAGCTAATACTTCATCTGTTAATAATTTTCCAAAATTTATCTTGCCTTTATCTATATAGCTTGATAGAGGGACAGCAATATTTTTTACTGGCTTAACTGATCTCACTTCTCTTGTAATTATTGGTCTTGCCTTAGAAAGTTGAGCCAATAGATCAGGATCAGTTATTTCTTTTTTAGATGTGTCATCAGCAGTACTAGCTGATTTTTTAAAACTACTTTTTCTTTCCACAGATACATTACTTTCATCTTTTTTAGGCTCCTCTATTGAAGGAATGTCTTGCTGTGGTGTTACAACTTGTTTTCCATCTTTAAAAGCATTTAACTCCACAACCTTATTATATAAATTTTGTATAAGATGGTCTTTAGCATAATTGGCAGCAAAATCTCCGCCGTGTCCGTCAAAAATAGCAAATAAAGATATGCCAGAATTGCTTATGTTTTCGTTGATAATAAATTTGTCCTCCATATGCATTCTCCTCCCTTTAATTGCATAAGCCGCACTTTGAGACCCTTTTAATTCCCAGCTTTGTTTATCAGCGTCAGAACCTTCCAATAGTTTCATTCGTTGAACGGCCCCCATAGGACTTACAGCCTGTGATAATCTGCTGAGTAGTGTTCGACTCCATATTCCGATAGTTTGAAGATACATGAAGAATATGATAATGCCAAGAGTGAATATTAAAACTTCTGATCGCATCAAATAAAATCGCACCATATTCCATAAATAGCTTACTGGAGTGTCAAGCGCAACACTGCTAGTTAATCTTGACAAAATTTTCATAAATGACACGTATGTTTGATGTAAAACTTTGTCTTCCAATTCATCTTCCATGTCCTTTTAAAACAAATTGACACCAATAAAATAAGACTTAATAAAAGTACAATTTTATATCTTTTAAGCAAATTGCTGTCAGTCAGATTGAAATAAATAATTAAATATCACAAAGATTATACAAATAGCATAGATAGTAAATATAAAGGAAATTCACAGGATACAGATGACATATTATTTTATCTGTCAAATTTTGCATGCTCATTTGTGGTACTTTGTAGGACTATTAGTTTCATTATATAGCTAAGAACAATATAACTATTACTTTAAAATACCTTTACAAAAAATTATGTATTAATTAAATATTTATTCACTCGAAAAAATGAAATGTGTTATATTTTCTTATACCTCACTTTAATATTTAACATTTTAATATTTACAGTCAAAGAAAACACTCCACTAAATGAATATAATTATTGAAGTGTAAAAATTATAGGTGATTTAATAGAAAGAAACTTATCGTTAAGTATTGTTTAGTTATTAATAGCCTTCGGAACACTCCTATATAATTTGACCAATTTTCGTGAAGATCTCCTACTTAAGATCTATAAAATACCAACTAATTCAATTTCATAATATCTTTAATTATGTGTATCACAATATCTAAAATGTAACTATCCCAATATATCTTATTTTTTTAAATAGATAAAACACCAGCAAATTTTCATAGAAACAATGATTGTGGAGTGTATAGTAACAAAAGTTGTAAAATGAAATTTTCATAGAAACAAGGATCATCTCATAGAAAAAATAGACTTTAAAAAATATAGCTTGAGCAAAGCTCACAACGAAAATTGAAGAGTTTAAATTTGTAAGCATACATACACAATTGTATGTTGTGCATACTTGACAACTTGTATAAGGTTTCATTGTCTATAATAAAATCATAATATTGGTACTGAACCCTTGGTAAGGCACTCCAATTTGCGCTTGGCTGTTTTTATGTATAAAACACAGTAGTTGATGGGGATCAATGAAAGAACAATTATTCTTATAAATGTATTAAAACAGCTAATTCAGTTTACAAATCAGATCAAGATATAAAATACTTGGTTAATACTAATTTGTGCATAGCATATTTTAAACACTACTTTATGTGTGTACATCTTTATGGCATGTTTACATACAATCTATGTAACAATATTAATAAGTAAATAAAAAAATAATACAAACAATTTAAATAATGAAATTAAAATTAAGTACTACATAAATTGTTATGGATAATTTCAAAAAAAATTAACAGAAAATAAAAGAGATTCATATATTATAATATTTTTAGAGATTACTTTTATTTTTTTGGAATTAGCGGTTTATTATTTATCAGAGTCATTTATTAACATTGAAAGAGTTCTATTACAAATTGAATAAATTTCATATATTTAAAATTATGTTACAATATGTATTTTGGAATGAGATGAGTATAGTTTATATTGAAATATTAATTTTATACTAAAATACACTTGTTACAATATAAAATTATATTAACAAAATAAATAATTCAACATAAATCTCTAGAAAAAAATAAATAAATGGAACATTACGTAATACTTATTGAGTAGTTGTACAATTAACATGTATTAAGGTATAGTAAGCAGACACAGTAATGAAATTAGAACTGAGGCCTCAGTGTCCCAAATTTTGGCCGCAAGTGTAGAGTGAGCAAATACTAGCTCTCTACTTACCCTGCCATGTTGGAGTTAAAAAATGTAAATAGTTTAAAAGTAGTAAATGTTATATTTTATATAAAATATTTTTGCAAAAATATTATTAGTTAATGGATGGGACAGCGATAGTTTGCGATTTTAAAATTAGTACACACAATATTTAATAAAAAATAGTAAAACCTAGACCAATATCTTGTTTGCTATAATGCGTAATATATAATAATGCTTATTAGAGCCTGTTTAAGTCAATATGAAGTTCACACACTATAAACTTCAGATGCTAAGGAACTATAAAAGTAATTAATGTTATAACACTTTTATATTGAAGATATGAATATTATTTAATGATTACAGTTAAATGTTGTTATTTTCTAAATATGTGTGTTTTACGTGAATATAACATTATATATTTACTATAATTTTTGATTATAAAACTTGAAATGAAACAAGTTTTCTTAGTTTGGAACCAAACCAAGGAACATTTATTGAGATCAACGGATTTTTTTCTGAAATTTTTCTCAATTATATCTTTTATATACGTTCTTTTAGCTTCACGCTGTATCCCGCACAGGACGGGATAGGCAAAGGGAACTGGGGGAACCTATTGTTAAGACACTCCCCACTTTCCGCCAAGTTTGAGGCCTTGCATGTTGAGTAGCGGAACTCAACGCTGCGCTTTGCCTTGTTACCAGAGCGAAGAAATGAAAACATTAAATATTTAGTTTGAAAATATTAAATATTTCATTTTCTCGCGTGGGGATCGAACCCACTATCTGTCGTTTACAGTCACACGTTTGTGCCGCTGCGCCAAGACATGCTTCAAATATACATAAATAAACGTATACATTTATATACACCATAGTAATATTAAAAGTAAAAAGAGAAAGTCAAAATGTGTCGTAAATTTTGTTAAAATAAACTGTGACATTGCTTAATTATAAAATATTTAATAAAAAAGGATATTGTAAGAAATAAGTCAAATGTATATTTCTTTACCATTGTATCATTAGCAGCTACATTCAGAGATTTCAATTAGAGATTATTACTAATAATGTATTTATTTAGCGTCATGTCTGAAACAGCTGTATTTGATTTCAAGTAAAATATGTATGTACATGATTGTCTTAGATGATATGTTGTCGGCTATAAGTGGCAGTTTCATATGTAGGTAGGTAGACGTGAATATTATAAATTCAAGAATATACTTCATACTGTAATGTAAAAATTCAAGAACAAGTATACTGTAATGTATAAAGGATGGACGTTGTAATTGACTTTTATATTTAAGCTTTAGTCGCAGGATCCATGTTATACGTATCTATGGTAAGTTGCCAAGTTCATCGTATATAGTCAGTTTTATCGTCTATGAATACTAAATGTTATTGTCATTTTTCATTCGCAATAAATAGTCATTTTGAATTAGAATTTGTATAATACTTTTATAATTTTAGCTATATAATATTTATTAAAAAAATTGTGTTGAAGTCAGCAACTTGTTACATGAAAATGTTAACAGTAGTGTAGACGGCTGGTTATACATTTATCCATCGAGTCGTTCGAGTATTTTGTATTAATACCAAAACATATCTTAAGTTGATTTGTTTATATTTTAGTTAAAGGTAATTTACATGCAGTAGTGCAATGTAGGATACTAATAATATCAGCGAAATACAATTTTAAGTTTTATAGCTTTTACTTCAAGTACAGAGGTCTCTAGGTAATCTTTAGGATCAATAACAGAGTTTCTTTGATTCTTTTTTGAAATGCCTAAAACTTCAAACTATAATCTTTTATAGCAAAATTATTGTATGTAAAATTTTCATTTACTGATAATTTCTATATGAGTTAAACAGCAAAATTTATTTAGTGACCTTAATGTCATAATTATAAAAAAAAAATAAATAGGAGTGCTAGATGAGTTCACATAAAATTTTGGTATTTTCTAAATATATTATTTCGATTGATTATAGCCTTATATATTTACTGTGATTTTAAATACAAAACATTAAGTGCAACAAGTTATCTTAATCTGGTCTGATATTATTCTGAATTTTTCCTCAATTCCAATATATTTTATATACCATACTAATATATTACATTAGTATACCATAGTAAAACTAAAGTAAAAGAGGAAGTCAATATGTGTCGCAATTTTTTTAGAACGATGACGTTAATATAGTTATAATCTTGTCGTATATATAGAAAAAAATACTAGAAGTCCTAGATGAGTTTAGTATTTTAAATAAAAAATACCCAAAGAGTCAAAGAGTAGGTAAGAGTATGTAATTAAAGTAATTATTTTAAATTGTCAAAGTTAATAGTAACTACGATGGATTCAATACTATTAAATGTATTTGACCAACGCAAGTTCACAATCTATGAACCACTTAATTATATTACATTACTAATAATGGTGAAAAAAATAAATTATTATAAAAAAAATGTCATTTTGTTGAAAAGGGACTAGAGATATTACTGTGGACATAATTATTTCTTGTCCTGAGATAAAATTACGGTTTAATTTATGAATAGAAATTGATTAATTTATACGATTGAAAAAACTACATAACTAGAATGATTTGGAAATTGATGTCTGAAGAGAAAGGAGCTGGGGTGAGTGTTAATGTCTATTCGAAGGTATTCCTTAAGTCGACACTTGAATATCTAAACACTGCTCTAAACTCCTCACCCTGCAACGGCGCCCTGACACAGGCACGAGCAATCCAAAGAATGGTAAGTAATTTCTCCCAATAATGTTCTAAGCATTGCTAGATTCCAATTCGACGCCAGTGACTGTAGTGCTCAGGTTTCCGTTCACCAGTATGTCTTGTAGAGGCTGGCCCAACACGGTGGAGAGGGAGTCACTTAGCTTGTAGTAGTTCGACTCTAAAGCCTCTTGGTACGTGATCTGGTCGGAGCTAATTAGTTTTGCGTTTAACTGCAGCGCTGCGTGACAGATCGTTAGGAACTCTCTGGAAAACAAACAGTAAATTTTAATATTTAATAATATATAAAAATATTGTCTTGTTCTTAATGTAGAAAATGTAGGAGGAGGACTTGCCTAGTCATATCAAAAAAGCCGAACTATCAGTAGCTTTACATGATTTTATGATTTTTTTTGTCATCCTTTGTAGTCGGACAAATTAGAGACAAGAAACACAAACTTGCTTTGTTTTGATTGTTTTTTTTTATGACACTAGCAAAATGAATGCTGAATTGCAATTAGTTTCAAATGACATTTAATTTTAATTTCATTGCAAATATTATTAAATAAAATTAACATTTCACAGATTATTGGACATGTAAAATAAAAAAGGAATACATTTTTTGTCGGGTCATTATTTTTATATTTATATTATGTCGTTCGAATCTACGAATGATTTATTTCTTTTCGATCGTTTGTTAAAATCGTAATTGATACAAGTTGGATTCCAATTATCATCTGTGATATCTAATATTTGTTGAAACGAGTATGTGCATTACATTGTTGGCAGAGGGAACTTGTGAACCTAATATTATGACCCGCTATTACGGTCCCCACTTTCCGCCGAATTCGAGGCATTGTGTATTGAATATTAAATAGTCGACTAGATTGGAGATCGAATTCACAGCCTGTTGCTGTTGATTACAGTGCTCCTGCACCACGACAGTTAGTAATTTTTATGTTTCCAATTTAATGGTTTATTTTACAGAAATCACCAATTTACTTTTTGTTTCAATAAAACAAAGTTACCACTTTAAAAAGTTGCTATACAACTCAAATAATAACTAAAGATTAAATTTAAGATATATTATTTTATGTTTTAGGGAAAAAATAAATAAAAGAGCATACTTAAAAATAGCCTTCAGCTTTTCGACCATATCATCTGAATACATTGGTGCAAGAGTAGGGTCCAAGAAGGCGTTGGCGTAGGCCAGCGGACCAGCGTTCACTTGTACGCATATACTTCCTTGTAATCTGAAATATGTAAATTTTGCTTTAGCTTCACGCTGTCTCGAGCACAGGCAAAATAGCAAAAGCAACTTGGGAATCTGTGCTAAGACACTCCGTTCTAATTAATAGCAGACTTTTTTGTTTTTGCTCGTAATCAGAAATAAGGACATGTACAATATTTTGCTACAACATTGGAAATAAAAGCGTAATAAATTTCGATTTTAGATAAAATACCTGAGTTGTAGCTTTTTAATGTCTGGTGCTTTTGCGTTCACTATCTCTGCTAGTTCTGCAATCTGACTTTCCATTTCCGAAACTGCTACTTCTATGGGACTTTTCTCTTCCACTTGAGTATCTATGACAGGCACCCGACGTTTTACATATGGGAACCAGTTTTCAGCTGAAATATAAATAATATTTTTTGAATATCGTTATTATAGTGGATCAACGTGCAGTACCTATACTATATTTTTGTATTGAATTGTTGACATTTTCAATAAGCTTATCTAAATTCCAAAACCAGTTCTTTATTGTACTTCATAAGTAGGTAGTAAAAAATATTTCACTCAAAAAATGTTCTGCAGTAGCTGTAGATTAAATAAAACTAGTCAAGTGCGAGTCGGTATCAAGTCACCGTACCATTTCAGGATTGTCGGTCGACAAGCATAGGTTTGCAGGCAATATGTAAGTACAATTATAAATTTTAATACCTTTATTTGTATTGTAAGTTCTCACTTTAAGTACATTTTGTATTTGCAGACCTACAATTATGAGATTGATAAGGGAAAAGCTGTTTTAATTAAATTTAAATTTGCGAGCTAAATAGGCATATTTATATACCAACTTTATATGAAATGAATTACAAATATAAGTTTGTGATGGTATTAATCTATGTAATAATTTTTCACTTTTCGGATTTTTTCATTATTTTTTTCCTCTTTGGATTGTTATTTCTCACTTTTTGCCAAATTATATAATTGTATATCCACGAGAAGTAAACGATATGATTTGATCACGCGGCGAAAAGGCGAGAAACGATGTATAAATATATATATATATATATATATATATATATATATATATATATATATATATATATATATATATATATATATATATATATATATATATATATATATATATAATTTTTAAATTTTTACTGACCGGTGAGGTGAGTCAGACGTAATCTCTGATGATGAACAGGGCCGCGAGCTGCCCCATCTCTAGTAAACGGCGTCTCAAACACGAAACGTCTGACATTATGGGCCCTTTCAAAGGCACCCTCGCCCCCGGAGTGCACTACCGCCATACCCTCAGGCGACGCCCGCACCCATGTCACTTGAATATACGCCAAATTACTGTCCAACTCGTCAAGGTTTACCTATATACACACGACAAACAAACGTGAGAATATGTTACATGATATTTACAATAAGGAAGGAAAAATTAAAACTAGAACTTATGTACGTTTGAATTAAAAAGTAATATATGATAATGAAATCTAAGATTTGCATTAAATAATTTTTGTCCAAGTATCCATTTATGTTATTGAAACAGGTTCAAGGTTGCAAAAAATCCTAATGCGGCAATGGTAAATATAAAAAGAGAACAAACAACCAGTTTTATAACCAAATACATTTCAAGCAAATACTTGCCGGGGCCGAATCCATTATCATTTTGACGCAGCCAGCACCAAATTTTTGCTCATAAAAGTGCTGAAGTTTTTCGGAGATTTCGCTAAGCGACGTCAGTTTTGGTTCTTTATAAATAAATTCAATGCCTTCTTCATCTTCACCAAAATGGGCTTTTCCAAAGAATGCTACGCGATAAAATCTTCCCAAAAGACGTTTTCCTGAATTAGTAACTTCGATGACTTTAGCGTAAGCTTTAGTCAGATGTTGATAGCACGTAAGCAGTGCCTGATAGTCTTTCCTTCGCTCGTATATAGGAATCACAAGGCGATATAGGGGGCCCAGCAATTCATATCGTTCTGCTTTGTCGACATATTCTGTACATAATATCAATCGTTCCAGTAGTGCTTGTTCATTGTAGTGAACGTCGGTCATTCCTAAAATAAAGACATTTAAATTAAAATAAGATATATTTAATATAGTTAAGGCTAGTGAGCTATTTGTTGTATAGTTACTATATACAAAGCAATATGTGTATTTAATTAATTCTGGTACAATTTACGTATAAAACGAATATTTGTATTATTATATAAAGTAATGTCTTACTCATAAAAACTTAGTAGGTACATACGCTACCTATTAAACAATCATATTCAAACTTGATTTGCTATTTGAGAAATCATTATATATATTAAACGTAGATAATGAAGCTAAAGATCCGGATTGAGTAAACTAAACTATCAGGTTTTCATACATATATTATAGTTTAAAATTATATGCTGTTGTCTTTATGTTATTTAAATCGGTTAGTTTCATATGATTTTGCACATAACAAAAGTAAACTCTTAAATGGACTGTAGCTTAACCTGAATTCTTTAAAGGCATTATGATACATCAATATGTACATGACACAAAAACTAGCAGTAAATGTAGTAATTAAAAAAAAATTAAACCATCCTCCAATACTAGTTAATTACATAGTACGTACACGTTCGCTCACTTAAGTAAACCATAAACTAAGGCTATTCCCTAAATTGGAATAACCTCATTTAAAAATCATCCTCTTCATCTTTAGGAAGCTTAAAGATATCATTATATTCAGATACCTACACATTTTGTTATTTGAAGTTGAAAAATGCAATGATGTGTCAATATAAATTTATACAAAGAAAACATAAATTAAGTAAAGCTTTTGTTTGTGTGATTACGTGAGTCTAGATCTAGGTGAATTAATCGGATTTAAAAAGTATTAGCGTTATAAAGCCACGTTCAAAAAAAATAAAAATAAGTTCCATCAGTACAACAAATGGATAATAAATATAAATTAAGCAAATGAGGGTTATTACGCAACGACGTTACGTGTGAAAAATAATTTTTAATACAAAGTATTTATCATATTATTCTATATCAATTGACTATAACGACATCCACTAATTTTTAGTTTAACTTTAATTTAGCTTTAATCTCATAATGCGATGTTTTTTTTTAATCTTTAATATACATATGTAAAGAAGAGAATCGATGCGCTATTCACAGTATCAACTGAGCTGTCCACAGAGTCAGTGTATTGTAGAAACGTTTTGTTCCCTAAATATTTTAAGTCTTAATAATTAAAATGATAAATATTTTTATTGCAATTGTGACGGTGGTATTAGTGTGTATTTTTGAGATTCGAATGGCTCATGTACTGCCTGCAAATCTTCATAATAATAATAAATCATTTGATCTATCTCTAGAGTCAATTAACGATATTCAGGACGACAACGAATTATTAATCTCTTTTGTGGTAAGTTATATCTTAAATATTCCTATCTGCTTTTACTTTGTTTGTAGGTGTTTTTTTTTAAATTACATGGAAGTCATTTTACGTTTGAAGGTTTTTAGACATGGTGACAGAACACCAGATCCGGAGGAATTAGAAAAATTTCCAGCAGCGCATTATAATGATACCATATTTCATCCCTTTGGCAAGAAAGCTCTAACAAATGTAAGTTATGTTTTGACGTAACTTGATTAGTTCACTTACAAATAAATTAACTGTCTACTAATAAATCATTACGTTATGTTTATGTTAAGTTCAAATCATTATGTTTATGTTAAGTTCTGATGACATTATTATATCTTTAATATAATTTACAGATAGGAAAGCAACGTGCTTATAAATTAGGTCAGTATTTAAGAAAACGATATAATGATTCACTTTCGGAACTATATCTACCCAACGAGATTATTGTAAGGACTACAGACTTTGCACGAACTAAGATGACAGCATTAGTGGCTCTAGCTGCGATGTATCCACCATTAGAAGAACAGAAGTGGCATGCTGAGTTAAATTGGCAACCGATACCATATGTAACAAGAGACCTTAAGAATGACGATGTAAATATATCAATATAGAATTAGATTTTTTTATATTATCTTAGCTTTAATTACTTTGTTAGCTGCAATTGTTTTTATTCTTTCGCAAAATAAAACAAAAATTTTATTGAAATAACAAGAACGCTCTCGTAAACCTACATGCGATGGGGGAGATATTCTCCATTTGTTTATCAATTTGTATTAAAAATACGTATTAGATTAAAACAATATATCACTAATTAAGAATAATTAATTATTATAAACATATTAATCCCTTATAATAAATTAAATTACTTTTTTTAAACATGTAATGAATTATTATATTTATAATAAGTACCAATGGCAACAACTTAAAGTAAAAGTAGTGTTTACTTTTTTTTTTATTTTCAGCTCATACATTTCGCTAATTGTCGAAGATATGACGAAATAAAAAACAGCGTTTATGAACTTCCCGAAATACTCAACTTAATTAAGTCGTATGAATCTCTATTTGAATTATTAAGTGAAAAAACAGCGGCAAATATAACAAAGCCAGAAAATGTTTTCTTTTTAGATAACCTATTCCAGGCATTGGTATGTCGATTTCATACCATTTTTTTTAAATAAAGTTTATATTTCTTAAAACTAAATTATCATTTATAATTACGTTATCTATTCCTCACTTTTATTTGTAGGAAAATGTTGGCGTAAAAAATGAGAAATGGATAGAAAATGTGCTACCTCAAATAAAAGAAATGACAAAAATTGAATATTATTGTAGATATTACAGTACTGATCTCGTCAAGCTATCGACAGGTAACTAACACTTTTTTACATAACTTTCTTAGTTTTAAATTTTATCTTCCAACCATATTTTTACAAAATGAAATACTACCTTAGTAGTTTTTATTTTTTTTTGTAATAAAGAAAATTTATTGTGCATGAAAACGATTACCTCTAAGAAAAAAAAATCGGTTAAGTGCGAGTTCGAAACTTAAGATACACTACAGTAAAAAGTTTATAAAAGTTTTTATCTCTAATATGAATTTCCAATTTCTAGATGTTTTCCTAAAGAAATCGCAGCAATATCATGCATAACTGCTGGTAACTTTCGCTGATTGCGCTAACTTGATTTTTTCTTTATTTCAAAAGACTGTAGACCTGAATATTTTATAAATATTCTTTATTGCACTTAAAAATCTAGAAAATAAACAAAGTTTAAAGTAAGTTCACAACGGGCTCATTTCTAAAAGATAGTGATATCCTTTATAAAATTTTAAATAAACATAATACATATCATATCAAATCAAATACATACATACACATATAATTATAACAATATGTAAGTACATACATATAAAATATACTTATATAAGTATATACACACAGATATACGGGTTCCTTCATGCGACCTCGAGATAAATGATCTTGAAAGATGGACAATAAAATAGTAAAAAAGTTTATATTATGAGCCTAAGGCCTACAAAAATTTTATCCTATAAGGCCTAAGCCTTTCGTTTTCTTCTTTTCAGGTCTGAAACTCTAAAAAAATGCTTCCAAAAATGACACGTTTTATTTGTATCAAAATGTTTATATAATTTTTTACTTGCCAAGGTTCAGTCAATAAATTATAAACGAGATTGGAAGTAAAAGTCAATGGCTTTCCTGTCAATGTTAATCCTTATTAAAAAAAATCTTAGAATTAAAGTAACGACATGAAACTTTCCAGGATACTGTACCGTAAGGAAATAATGGAAATAGTTCATACAAAATATATACACAAATAACTAATAATACACAATAATTGAAAACAGTGCATACTTAAGTTCTTCAATATAATTGGCCGCCTAATCAAGCATTATATATAGAGTATTTTCCGTTGACGTACAATTATAAAACTTTGCAAAAAGTGAGAACTAGTCTACGGTCTTAAATAAAACGATTTTAAACAACATTTTTGAAAACCCGACGTTTTAACGTTTTTGTCTAACCGTGACGACGGATTTTTATTTAAAATGTGCAAAAATCGCGAAAATCAAAGATATTAAAGATATTAGTCATTGGTCTTTTTAAAAAAAAATAGCTTCAAAGTTAATGCGATCAGCGAAATTTACGAGCAGTTATTTATGACATCGCTGCATTTTGAATGAAATTCGCTGCTTAATGAAAACCGACTCCCACTTGGGCCAGTTCATTCAGTTCATTTTGCTGATATTAATAATGTTAGCAAATACTTAATACTTATTAATTAATGCGAAGTCATAGTCTTTATCAACATATTTTAATAAAAAAATATTTTAAACAACAGCATTACGTAGCTATAAATATTATATTTCAATTTTTAGGTGTTCTATTAGAGGAAATAGTAAGCACTATGAAAATGGTCGTTGGTGGTGATAAGAATCAAGCTAAGTTACGCTTATATTCAGCGCATGAAGTCAACGTAGCGGCCTTGTTGGGTGCTTTAAAAAGTTTTAATCCACATCAGCCCAAGTATTGCTCAAGTATTGCTTTAGAACTTAGACGAAACTTAAAAACCGGGAAATATGGAGTATTGGTAAATATTTCTATGTACCTACACGTATAAGTATCATATTGTTTGTTGTAATTTTCTTTAAGCCCTTATTTTAACGCTAAACGCTAAGGTATTTTCTTTAAAATAAAGAAAATTAAAGATATATACACTTTTTTATTAGGAATTAGAATTAACGAATTGTATCAATCATAGTTGATAATTAAACAATATAGAAACAGTAGCAGTATGGATAACGTTTTAATTAGGGTTCACATAGCTGATAAATTTAAGACCTCTAAAGAAATGTAAGATAATAATAGAATATTTATGACGAAAAACAAAGATTTTGTATTGACAAATTCTTGCTATTTTTATTATCTTGAAGTATCGTTATTATTTATATGGTATTTTAATTCAGTTTACTTCTACTATAGGTATATTTTACACTTATTTTTAATATTTTATTAAAAAAAATAACATTATTAATATGAAGACTCCGTAAAGTTTATACTTTGCGGGGTTAATTTACTTCATTATTTTAGTATATGTGAATGTCATGTAAATTATTATTTTAATGTTTTTTCTACATATAATTTAATTCATCAGATAAGTAGGCTATCCATTTCACAATTTGAGCTCAGTAAAAATACTTTTCTATAATAATTTAATTTACTGTACATTTTTAACAGGCTGTATACGCAGCAGATGCAGGAGAGCCTGGTGAAGTCTTACCAATAGGTGTTTGCGATGGAAGACTCATATGCGATTATGACAAATTCATCGATTCCATTCAAGACGTACTTTTATCCCAGGGTCAATACAAAGAACAATGTTTAAGCCAATTCTAAAACAGGAATTTTAATAAAAACGTGTCTAATTTAATTTATTTTCCTTTGCTTGTTACTAAACGAGTTTCAAATTGTTTAATGTTTCCAAGAATTCAGTTTCATTAATCTTAAAACTTATTTATTTAGGCATTTGACTTCGTATAATAGTGGCGCTTTTGAATTATAATGACATTTGGAAGAATACCTTATTAATCTTCACTTTAAAATTGTTTTCATACGCTTAAAAAATTATAATTTTTCTAAAATTATGCCAGTTAAGACAGTATACACTAGTATATTATCTTTTTGTACCAAAAGAATGTAAAACATTAAAAGAAATATAAAATAAATATTTTTAGTTTCTTCTCTATATTTTTATAGTTTTACATGTATTATGTTTATTCCCTAGAAAAAGAACTTTAATAAACGTAGTTTGGTATGTCTAACTTTACAGTCACTGTTGAATAAATATTGGACAACGAACTTAAAGTATCACATTTAAAAATATTTGCTATTATTTATGGTTCGATTAGTGTAAATCTACAATTGGTCGAGCGGTGCGATTATTTAGCTGTATAAAAACGTACGACACAGCCCTATATAGACGTTTTTAACGCCTATGTCTATATAAATGGAATAGATGCTCTTAGTATGGCAGTCGAAATCTGGTCGCGAGCGCGTGTAGATAATGTTGATAAAAACCTTTTGTTAGCTAAATATACCCGACACAATATGAGGCCGGTATTTATTCTGGCTCTCTTGGTAGTGGTTGTCAATGGTGAAGAGCCTCCCGCAGTAAGCCTGGTTGATAATGGCTTGGATACGGAGTTAATTCTTTCCTTTGTGGTATGTCAATATAATATGTCTTTTTTAATAAATAATAAAGTAGTGAACGATAAAAGGAAAATGATTTAATTCTCAAGTCAATATAACAACAGTTACTTAGTTATATTATTAGTAATTTATTTGTAGGTATTTCGCCATGGAGATAGAACACCAGATCAAGAAGAATTAGATAAATTTCCTGATGATCATAATAATGAAAATATATTTTTTCCTTATGGAAAAAAGGCACTGACTAACGTAAGTTTATATACATATAAATATATGAACATATGTTTATATATATAAATCAAATTTATAAATCTATAAACTTTTTTGAACAGAAAGGAAAACAGCGAGGTTTCTTAGTAGGCGAATATTTAAGAGATCGTTATAACAAACTAATATCAAAATTATACTTATCTGACGAAATATCTATTCGCACTACTGATTTTGCAAGAACAAAAATGACAGTCCTAACTGCCTTGGCTGCTATTTATCCACCAACCTCAGCTCAAAAATGGAATCCGTTTTTAAATTGGCAACCTGTTCCATATGATACAATGGATTACGATGATGACGATGTAAGTAAAATTTGTTAAGTGTAAGCTTTATGCAAAAAAATGCTTCTTAAAAATATTTTTTTAAATAAAATGTATTATACGATGTTAAGATATGAAATCTTAGGTATGGAATAATAATAACAAGGAAAATTATACCGCTGAACTACGATGTACGTTATTAAGAGTTTGTAAATGCTCATAATTGGTAAATATCGTTGGAACTAGTCTCAAGCAGATCATAAGTCCATCCATCCATCGTTGTATTGTAAATTAGGTAATTTGAATAAACGGCAAAAGATGATGTCCTTTTGAAAACTACACTTAAGTCATTTGTTTATTCAAGTTTGCTTATGTAAAAGCATTAAAACGATGAAATATCTAAATAATTATATTTCAGAAACTTTCAAAAATGTTTTAATTTTCAGTTGCTGTATTATTACAATTGCCCGCGGTACTTACAACTAAGAGATAGCACATATAATTTGCCTGAAGTTCAAACATGGATTAAACCCTACGAGGGACTTTTTAAATTATTAAGCACAAAAACAGGAACAAATATTACTACACCGGAAGATGTTTTCTTTCTTGATAATTTATTTCAAACTTTAGTAAGTGAAAATAATTTTATTTAAAAAATCAGTCAATTAACATGAGTTAATTACACATTTTTTTTTATTAAAATTTTTATAGGAAAATGTAGGAATTAGGCCACCTAAATGGGCAATCGAAGTTATGCCAAAAATGAAGGAAATGACAAAGATTGAATATGCTTGTGAATTCTATAACAATGAGTTAATCAGACTAGCGTCAGGTAAAATACTACTTATTCATTCATCTACCAAAAAAACATTTTCATGGTCAATATCGAGAGTAATGACTTCTTATAATTTAATCGCAGGAGTACTTTTGGCGGACATATTGAATATTACGAGTGCTGCAGTTGGGGGTAACAGGGAACAACCAAAGTTATACTTGATTTCAGCACATGAGAATAATGTAGCTGCTCTTATGGCAGCTATTAATGTTTTTAAAGCACATCAACCGAAGTATGGGTCCACGATATCCTTGGAACTGAGAAGAAAAATGTCAACAGGACAGTATGGTTTTACTGTAAGTATTTTTTTTTACGAAAACAGATTTTCAAGGACAATAGTCCTATATATTTTTTTATTAAAATGAAACGTACACCAAAAGTACTCTTGTATTTTAAACAAATATTTATTGTATTTCTTTGTCGTGGCGCAATGGTGGGTCATTGTGGCGATGACGTGACAATTATAGGCTCGATTGCACTGCTCGAGTTAGAAGTCGAGATTCGCTACTCAACAATATGTCTCTGAAATTCGGCGGAAAGTGGGGAAATGAGCCGTACCGTGCTATATGCGTATTATAGAAGTAAAGCGCTATGATTAATATTTTTCTTATACAGGTCGTATACGCTGCGGACGCGGGAGGCCCAGGAGTGATATTACCCATCAATGGATGTGAAGTACAAACATTCTGCGACTACGATACATTTGTCGATATAACACAAGAAAATATATTATCACGGAATGAATATAATAAAAAATGTTCAATATCTGCTAGTTAATGGCTTTTTTTATATAAGATATTTAACAATAATAAAGTTGCTTATTCAAGGCATGTGATATTCTTTTAAAATGAAATGTTATTTGAAATTGTACAACCAATAAAACCAGCTGTGATAATTAACATAATTAGCTATTTTATTTGACCCATATCAAATATTCGTTTATTCTATACTATATTATAAGAATTGTACTTTTATATTTATTTTAATTCCATAATAGTATTAATAGCACATAATAGAGATATTTAACGAGATTATTTAATTAAAGTTTATCAGTTTCCATGGCAAATAAGATATGAATAATACAATGATAGAATAGAAACGATGCTACGTTTGTTGCCTTAATAATTACGTTAATTAAAAAAATATGCTACAGCAATATTGACTAGTGATTTGTGAAGTATATTATTCAATTGTACCATGGTGCATCTGAACAGTGTCGTGTGCATAAAGTGAGTATCAATTGATATTTTTATTATAATTTTATGTAAGCTCGTTGAATTTATAAAGTAGATATAAATACATTATTTATTGAATATTTTACTAGTGTTATTTGAAAATGTTATATAGTAAGCTATTAATTTATATAATCTCCGTGATGGGGGATCAGAGACTTCGCAGTTTGTTGACGAGGATAAACGGAAGGTGCAGTTCGTTCGCACACAGCTATCGCAATCTTTTAATTCACTCTATCAGACAAAATCAACCGTGCCCGATTCATGTGAGGGTCGTGCAATTTATTTATACACTATTTTATTTAGGCATCGATATACGATTGCATCGGCAATATCACTGTAGATTCTCTAATGACGATTATATATGTATATAGGTAAAATAAGCGTGGGATTACTGCCGTTCTTTCATCCCATTCACTCATAACAAGGAGCGTAGATGCATAGCTATATTCCATTATTAACAATAACTTGGATGTCACATAAAATATCATTTTCTATGTCGATAAAAGCAAGATAAAATCAGTTTGCAATAAATGACGTCGGCAAGGGCGTTACCAGGACGCAGGTTTGCTCATATAAATAGCGATGTCTGTTCAGGCGTATGTGTAAATAGATACCGTACAATCGATTGGACAAAGTCAATCATCTGAGTGGCAGGTCGCAACGACCGTGAATCTGCCGAGCGTCCCGTGTCGCTCTCAGTGGAACATCACTTCGCGCGTTGTGCACTTCCGCTGTGATATCGTCCGTTTCGAACATACGACAGATAACCTGATATTTAGTGTCTATTGTGGTCACAATGAAACGTGTATAATTCATTTTTGAGATGTTTAACAACAAATAAACGAGGCACGAGTCAAGATAGGACTACGATGTAGAGCTGCCAGCTAGGCGGAGGAAAATGTGAGTAATGTGGTAGGTTTACTGTATCCTTCGTAAACGATCTTAAACCCAAATTGTAAATTTTAAAATTTAAGGTGGGGAATCTCCTTTTAAGTTTTGAATACTAAATACACCAATTTTCGCCGAATTTAAGGCATTGCGTGTTAAGTTGCGGAGCTCAACGCCTCGCTTTGTATTGTTACCGGAGCGAAGAAAAGCAAATATAAAATACATTTGAGTTGAAAATATTAAATATTTCATTTTCTCAAGTGAGAATCGGACTACAACTACAAGCGCGACAGCTTGTTCCCCGGCACCACGAACCACGAGACCTCTTAAATAATCGGTAATATTAGATAATTTTATAAAAAATTGTATTATGGTGGATACCATAATACAATTTTTTATAAAATTATCTAAATATATATTTTTCGTAAATATTGATTTTATCATATAGATATGAACGAAAATTTTATAAAATATAAGATTATTATAAGGTTTTCATAATGATCAGGAAAGAGGGCGGTAGCGAGGAGGAGCCAACCAACGCGGCGGATGCGCCGAGTATGCGCACCGAACACACTTGCTGTTGCCTCGGCGTGTTGGTGGGCGTCTCACTCATCGCCGGTGCGTTTTTATTTTGTCTTTCTATATTTGTATCGTGGGCAAAACTTCCAATTCTTCTTCAAAAATGTACCTTTATAGTAATAAACAAGATTTTTCACAGGCATAATAGGAAACCACAAAAAAATTGGTATTCGTTTTTTCTCTTTAGGTGTTTTTAATAAATAAACATATTTTTTATAAATTTAATAATAATAAGATGGTAAGGAAAACATTTTGAATGTCACGGTAACCTAGTATTGTTTTACATTACAATCCCCTTGCTTTTACATTACAAAATAGTAATTAAAACTTTGTTTTCAGACTCGGAATAATGTTAAATGTCGGATAATTTTTAAACGTTTTTATTAGGTTCGGTCCTATCTAAACACTGCAATTATATGAAAAAAGAATATTGCTAAAAAAAATTTATAAAATAGTATTACAGTACAAAATATTTTTTAAACTTTTCATATTAACTATATTATGTTTTTAAATATAGCCCTCGTAGCAGTGATCTTGATGAAGGACTCTACGGTAGAAATCACAATATTACGACAGGTCCACGTGGTAAGTAATAAAAAATACATCAAAGAACAAAAAACTACACAAAAATAAACCTGACGTTCATCAGATGTTCAGTTCATAGTAATTTTATCATCACAGAAATTTAAATATAAATAAATAATTCAATATTAATTTTGCATATAAGTCATCTTTTGTTACAGTAGTAGTTATTACTTAACGTAAAAATATAAAGGCAATACAAAATTACAGCTAACATTTAGAAATTTCTCTATCCCAGCTTCACGCTGCATCCCGCACACGACAAGGTAAGCAGAGGGAACTTGGGAAGCTAATGTTGAGACACTCCTTTCCGATTCTCATCTTACCCGGAATTTGACGCATTGTATGTGAATGACGGAACTCAACGCCACGTTTTACCTAGCTACCATTTCATTTCTTCGAGTGAGGACGGACCCCCCACAACCTGACGCATATACAGTCACACACTTGTACCAATGCACCACGAAATGCCTCATTTAGAAATTCCGATATATAAAATACTAATAAAAATGATCCAGCTCATGTCTCACGGAGAGCGCACACCCAGTGAACGTGAATTGGCAATGTTGGGTGCACCACCCACCGATCATGTTTTTGTACCCTATGGAGCAGGAGCTTTGACAAATGTAAGGATTGTTTATTCTATTTTTAGATTTATAGTTATTCAAGGCCATAAAACAAATACAAAATTATTAAATTATTAACAGTTTGTTTATAGTTCAATGAAGTGTCAATCTTTTATAGTAGTAAATTAATAATATCAATATATCTTCTCAACATTTCTATGCAACATTACTGCGTATTAAAAAAGCAAACAGTATCTAGTGCCTATTCATTTTCTGATGTGACTCAGATTTGATTGTTAACAAATATGCAATTTAGCGTATATCCTCGATTTGTAGAATTATTCTGATGATTGAAACGTTACGCTTGACCATTGTATTGAATCGTGGAGTTATTTATAAGCATACAATGCTGTTCATTTTGTTTTGTATAAAATATATTATTACAAATCCAATAATAAGAGTAGACAAAACTACTGTTCCGGGATGGACAGACATTTGTATGATATTCGAGGGTCATCTGAAGATAGTTCGTAACGAAGCGTTTACTTCCCGGTACGACGGGAGGGGGCTCTAATCCTGAAGGTCGCATGTTCTAAACAGGAACGAGGTGTCGAGAGACGTAGATTAGCGTCAGTCTCTAATGATGATTTATCGTTTGCAGCATACGTGAATCAAATGATAGAAAAGCATTTCGATTTATTACAAACTAGCGATCCGCTATTGGTTTCTCCCGCTTGAATTATATCATCTAATTTAATAATTTTTACTACTATTTGATAACTAAAATTTCTATTAAAAGTATAAAAGTTGTAGTAATTTTATCTATTTTTATATATTTAAATTAGTTATTTAAATAAAACAAACACTTAATGTTATGAATTATGAATGAAGGGTATTTAAATCTTTTCAGACGTTTCTTCTGGGATTAGCGCGTACAAACGCACAGACAAAAATTAAATCACTATTTTGGGCCCTATTACATTATTAAACGGCACCTATATGATTTTTTTACTTGATCTTCCATATACAGACATTAACCGGTTACCGATTTATTAGAAATATAAAGAGAGAAAAAGTTATTTATTTTATTTGCAGGAGGGGAAATTGTTAACATTTGAAATGGGCGCATTACTTAGAAAAAGATATAATGAATTTTTAGGACCTTTTTATGAAGCAGGTATGTGTATTGTGTAGAAATATTAAAAGTCACTACTTAAAATGAACTTGTTCTTTATAAGTTGTTTAATATTTATATTGTTAACATATGTGTGTACAGTAACTAAATATCAAACAATCGAATACATACCCTATATAAAATAATAATATTTTTTAAATTAATTTTATATATATATATATATATATATATATATATATATATATATATATATATATATATTTGTTAATTACAGAAAAAAGTATCGTTATAGCATCTGATACCAATCTTAGCAAGATGACCGCTCTTTTAATAGCCGCAGGATTGTGGCCTCCCCCGCTAGATCAAATGTGGAATGAAACGATGAATTGGCAACCCGTGCCATATACTTATCCACCTCGAAACGAAGACTATGTGAGAATCTCAAATTTCAGCTTTAGTATTATTTCAAATTTAAAGCTTTCGCTTTTAACAACGCCTTCGACTCACATTCATTTATAGTAAAAATATTATCCATGATTTATTAAAGTTATATAATTTTACTCTGTCACCATTCTTTTACATGATGTTTGTTTATTTATATTCAGATGAGAGACAGAGCTTAGTGTCTAGACACTTAATATTCCGTGTTTCTCCCCGAAGTCGAGACAACACATAAAGAGGACATGACAATAATTAATTGCCACCTAAGTGGATCTATATCAATTTAACTTTAAACGTGACGTGTCACAGTGCCCTAGTGGCCTGCCTTGTTTAAGTTTGACTCAATTAAATCTGAGTCTAACGTTATTCTATAATCTCTACAAAATAAAAGTCATTAATATATTTTTAGCTTCTGTACGAAGAAAACTGTCCTAGATACAAGGAAGAGAAACAAAGAATACTAAAAGCGTTCACAGAAGAAGGTTTACTTATTCCTTATAGAGATTTGTTCCACAAGATAGCACATATGACTGGCACTAATTTCAGTACTCCCCAAGATGCGTACAATTTAAATAATTTATTTGTAATACAGGTAAATATAAAATAATATAATGTTACGATCGAACAAAAAAATTTACTTGTAAACGTTATATAGTAACTGTAACAAATTGTATTTTAGGATGATATTAAAGTAGCAAACCCAAAATGGGCAAAACATGTAAAACGAAAGCTTATGGATGTCGCAAGGATGGAGTACACTATGATGTTTCATAATAACCTTCTGAAAAAACTTAGCGGAGGTAATTAATAACGGATGAGTATATATAAAATCTATAGTAACACAATTTTTTTTTTCGTATTTTAAAAAATAAAAAAAATGTTATAATATTATTTTTTTGTTAAAATATAATTAATTCTTTCTTTATAATTAATGCTTATGTTAAATATTTTTTTTTCAGGAGCTTTGTTAAATCAAATAATAAAAGAAGCTGTCTTAAATACAAAGGAACAAACGAGCCCTAAAGTAATAGTGAGGATAGGTACTCCGGTGTCAGTAGCAGCGTTGCTAGCGGCGTGCGTGGCGCCGCCGCCCCGTCTGCCCGACCCGGGCGCCGCACTACTGTTCGAGTTACATGAAAAATTACCTCCGACTCAAGGAAAAAAGGAGCAGAATCCTTTAACGCATGGTCAGCGTTACGGTTTTAAGGTAAACATATTATTATATACGATGTTGAACGTAAAGTTGAGAGCTAGAGTACCCTCAATTAAATGTTACATTGTACATTGCACGTTAGAGCATCCACGCGATAGATGAAATGAATTTGATTGTACGCAGTCAAATGCATGAATGTACAAGAATTGCGACAAATACAATAACGTAAATCAAATATTTTATCGACTATAAGTTAGCATAGCAAACAGAAAACAGGTACATTGAAATATATACACTTACTTCCAGATATACTACTGGGACGACGATTCCGCGGAGCCACGACTAATGGAAGTGCCTGGTTGTAACGCAATCTGTCCATTGGACACATTAACCGATATTACGAAATTTATAGTATCGTACGATTATAAGAAAGACTGTACTCCTATTTCTGTGACATAATTTATCCTAAATGAGACTAGTGTATATTTAAACATTGAAAACGTTCTAATATTTAATGTTATAATCTTGTTTTACTTAGATATATGGTTATCATTATAAAGATGGTATGGTACACATGTCTACACAAAGGAATTGCACACTTTCGGACTATCTACTAATATAAGCCTACATATAGGTTAGCCTTAGCGTAGCCTACATTTAGGTAATAGAGAAATAAAAGTTGGTTAAAATTAGTAGTTTTTCTTACCTTCATCTATTTTGAGTCCAGTTTCATCTTTCATAATGTTCATAGATAAATCAGCAAAAGCTTCTGCTCCCCATGTCTGCGTGCCTCGTAACTTTAGGTACTCAGCTATTAACGCCGCTATGTGGAGGTGACAGCACATTGCCTATCAAACAATAGATATAATACTCTACTATAATACATATTAGGGGAAAATTTATTTTTAGCTTTTATACTTTTACTTTACTACTGTATTGATTTAGCTAAGGCGGTAAGCGTAGACATTAATAATTTAATTTTCCATTCCATAATGAAATTTAAGTTTTTTGCATTTTCATTCCATAATGGATTTAATTTGCAATATTTTCAAATATTTGAAAATATTGCAAATTAAATTATGCCACGATACATAATATTGATATACCTATTATATCTAATATATTACTAGCTTTGACCTGCCGGTTCACTTATATGGTCGAATGGAAGTAAGTTAGAGCTGTGTATGACCCGTGAAATATAAAGTTTAGGCCGCAAAACAGTGGATTATTTCGAAACGTACTGTAATATACAGTTACAGGTACAGGTTAAGATTACAGCTTGATAAATGGACTTTTTAACGCAAAAATATTTTTGTCAAGATTGACGCATTGTATAATAATTAGTATAGATAAAACGTATTATAGATAGGAGATACGCCGGAGTACCGCGCTCGACGCGAAGGCGACTCTCCGTGTTTTTACTTAAGGTATCGTCTAAAAATTCAATTAATATACTAAGTATATACTATAGTAAGAGGCATTATTCTTATGGATAAGGAATAATACTGTATTGTATTAAATTGTTTCGAAAGCATCGTTTTAAATGACGTAACGTACGTTTGTTACTCATTATAGTGCATTAGTATATAGTAAGTACATAGCACACGTAGGAATGTCAGCATTAGTAGAGGTTACCTCGTCGTGTCCGGCGTGGCGGGCGTGGTGGTCGGCCAGCGTGGCGAGCCAGGCGTGGCGCAGGCGCGGCGTGGCGCGGCACGACGCCGCCAGCGAGTACTGCAGCTCCGCGAGGTGCACGCTGCCAGCTCCTGCTTTGAATCACACATACTTCATATTTTTTAAATAAATTATTAATTAACTAAGTGTATTTTAATGAGTCTTTCATCTTTGCCTATTGCAAAGAGGACTCAGTATAAAACGCGACATCCCCACTTAGCATCCCAATTTTCGAAACAGTGCAGGTTGGGACAATTGGCATCGTACTGTGTCCTACTAGAGCGGGGCAAAGAAAATTATTTATTCCATCGAGAGATTTAACCTGCAACCATTTCAAACAGTCAAACGCTGCTTAACTAGGCCACGATGGATATTGAATTACTTACACAATTTTTATCAACTATACGGTAAATTAAATGAAAATATATTTTTCGGCGGAAGTCAGAACAACCGTGCAATCTTAACTCAAAAGGTTTAATTATTTTAATATTAGATTACTCATAAATTTAACAAATAGAAATAAATAATTTAAATATATTTTCGTACTATCCAGTAGGATTCTTTTATATTTTTTTCCCTTAGCAGAATCTAATGTTAAGGCACAAAATTGCTTACTTCCCGCTAAATAATGTACCATGTATTCTTGTTTAACTTCTAAATAAAATTTATATAGAAAAAGTTATTATTGTAATCAATATAAAAAAAAACTAATATAATAAAAATACCAGCTCCAGACGAACCGACGCCAGCGAGTCGCGCCCTTGCGCCTACTACAGTACGCACACGCCTCATTAGTTCAGCTACTTCACTTGACAACCCTAATGGAAACAAAAAACCAAAATGTACACATAATATTGAGACCTAGTGTTCAATTTCTGGCTGAACAACTTTAGTAAAATTGGTAAATTAATATTATTCGCCAAATTTTATCACTAATTTATATGAATTTAAAAGAACACTGAATAAGTACAGTAAATTAGCATCTAATAAAAATTGTCCCCTAATGAAGTGGTGGGTGTCTTAATAGTTTTAATAGTGAGATTTGTTTACAAAACAATATACGTAAAATCTTACCAGTTCCTTTCATCGCTTTATCGCCTGTCGCGAAACAGTTAATAACAGATAGTGACTCTTGGAAGCGCTTGCAGTTCAATGCTGTAGAACTATCCAAAAGTTTTGATACAGTTATGATGACCTAAATTGATAAACAAATATAAATCAATTTAATTATTCGTCGCTCTGTACACTTATAATAAAAGCGGTTATGATCAGTGTACATTACAGTATAAAACTGCATTGAAATTATATTTATATTTATTTATATTTTGTATAGATAATTATATGCCTTTTAAAAAAAATGTGAGCTAAGCTAAATCATTAAAACGTTTCAATGTCCGTAAGTGTGATGGTTTTGCGCTTGGTCTATGCTGCGGGGAATGATTTATTTTCATTTCCTCGCTCTAGTAAGACGTTGAATATGGCGTTGAATTGTGTGGCTGTAAGAGAATGAAATGTCTCAAATGTGAACGAGAAGTCAAAAACGAAGTGTCTTAACACTAGGTTATCTTGCCCTGCTTTCTTATGTCTACACTAATATTATAAAGCTAAAAAGTTCTTTAGATGAATGAGCTATTTTATGTTCAGTAAAAAAAATCTCTATTGGCTCAGACTCTTAGAAATTGTCCTGTATTATACAAAACTCCAGATATGTATTTATTAAGGGGACAAAGCCTTGAGAAAAGCTAGTTAGAATACCTGTAAATGCACTCTAGTGAGACTACCGCCGGCACCATGTTGGAAGTTGGCGCGCATAAGGAGGTAGAGCGCGGCGGCCGCCTCGCGCCGCAGCCACGCCGCACGCGCCGCGCACAGCCGCACCACGCTGCCCACCACGCCCGCGCACAGACCGCTCAAGCCTGGGATTTATAAAATAAACCTTACACAAGAAACCCTTACGTCAAAACACTTGAAGATTAAAATGGTGTGGGCAATAATATTTAATTTCTATATGCACAGTCCCAGTCCTTGTATGTAATTAAAAACTTTATAACGCTGAGTAATGAAAAACTTTACATTATTTGATTTCCAGTCAACTAGAATATTTGTGAATTTATAGTATAAACGAAAGAGGAGTCCGAAAATATACATGTCTAATATCTTCTTATTTCTGAAATTAAACTCGGCGCTGATCAGAGTCTTCCTTCTTATTCAATCTACTCTACTTTGCACGATCTTTGACATACTTGGTGGTAACCTAACCAAGGTTAGGCCACCAGTCTGCGTTACGCAGCTAGGGCGATATTCTGCAAATTACACCAATGACCTCCCGCCACCTGGCCAAGGCAGCGCGTATCCGGCCATGTACTTCGTTATCGATCGATGCTTCCAGACTCGTGTATACCCCTTTCGTTGTTTATAGGTAATAAAAGTCAGCTCTTGAATACTGGAAAGATGCTACACCACTGGTGTAGCATCTTTCCAGTATTCCAGTATTCAAGATATAGCTCAAAAGTTCACAGGCCGGCAACGTACCTGTAGCTTCTCTGGTGTTACACAGGGCCGGGTCCACTCACCATCAGGTGAACCGTACGCTCGTTTGCATTGTCTTTTCCATATATTAAAAAAAGCTCAATATGAATGAGCACACCAACAGAGCCCTACGATTTTCTAGTTTCGTTCGAAATATCGTCAGTTACCACTGCTTTTCTATTCTTCAATCGTCGAAGGCAATGCTGAGTTACGTTAAGGGTTATTGGGGCAGTAGGTTTAAGGGTAGGCGTAGGATCGTAAGAAAAAGTGCTTGGAAGTTTAATGTTCAGTATCTCATGGAAGAAGCTACTTGATTATATACCTCTCCTTTTCAGAAGCATGACTACAAAGCAGCGTGCCCTGAGAATCTTTGTCGCAAATACAGTGTAACATACCTTTGTCGCTTTATCCCAGGCACGTGACGATTTCTATACGGGTTTTTACCCATCCACTTCCAGTTTTGACTTTATCATATAATGGTGACAAGCTTTCAATGATTCTGCGTTTCGGTGCTATGTATTCTAGTCTGTCTTGGTGCCCAGTCATTTCTTGGCGACTCGTGAAAAGAAGGTTTAAGCACAAGCTGCAGGAGCATCTTGTCATTCTACTACCACGTCTCCCTGTTGATGACATGTCTCTCTTTAGAAATAACCACCAACCAAAGACCAAAGATCAAATATGCCCGCCGTAAACATTCACGACTGAGGTCGACCCTGCAAGCACACTCTCGGTGTCAGTCGTAATTTGACTTTTTAACTTCGGAGATCGATATGTATCGGCCCATTCAGCAACTACCACTTGATCCGAGGCCTGCGATTCTCGGTTACTTTCTTCAGTGTGACGTCAATGTCAATTACGTAAAGACAATATTGAGCTGCAGGCTTTCGCTTGGAATGACTTTACAGTAAACCTGCCCATATAGCACCATCTGGTCAACAAGTAATTAATTTAAATTGAGTGGCATCCACTCTTATACGTGATAGAGTGAGGATTCTTCGTTAGATCGCAATCATCAGATGGCCAGATCAGATGCAATACCGGTTCTTAGAATATTTATTGCAAAGAACGTATATAAAACTACAGTGACACGGTTATACGTTTCTGCAACAACTAATATAACTTCAGTAGTGGGCGTATCAAATAAAAACTCTTCATACTGCTCCTAGAATGACTCCTTTTCGGAGGGCTATAGCCCGCCTGGGGAACGTAGGCTCTGATTAACTTTTTGGTAACGTCCACAATCAACTTCACCCGCATTAAGGATCACTTGATACATACACCAATGGCATATACCAATTTTATATACAATTATATAACACTGGTGGCCAAACATAAATATCGAACAGATACATATCAGCACAGGTACTCTGTATGAATATAGATCCAATATACCTATATTATATAATAAAAAGCTGTAACCATTTTCATATATATTTCAATTTGAATTTGGAAATTGTTCACGCAACTTGCCCATCTATGAATTATAATGATTTTTTTATAAATAAGCCGGTAATTTGTCAACATTTCGTTTACCTTATTACAAGATGCAAAAACACACGATTAAGAAAAAATAAAAGACTTAAATACCTTCAAAGAGAGTTTCTGAGTATTGATTAATATAAGCCCTCAGTGCCGCAAACAAATGTTTATACAGAGTTTCACTTTGCGGATACTGTAATAGCTTTATGTATGGTTTCGCCGCGATTCCGTCCGCTACGCCTAGACTTCTCATGAACAGACACGCTCGGTCTATAATGGTGAGACCCACTTCCGTTGCTAGGCAACCGGCGGATAGAACCGTGTGCTCTGATATAGTTTCAAGTTCTGAAATACGTTCACTACGTTAATAGAATAAGATTAGTAAATGACACACCATATATAATTCAATATAATAAAAAAAATATAACAGGAAGAAAACTAAAAATATTATCATTTGTATATTACCATTTGTGACAGTAGTATTGACTAGATTTTCTCTATTAACAGTGTTGTTTTTCTCAACAATGATAGGGGGTTCTTTGGAGAAGTCAGGTGGGCTCATCCTAGCAGGTAAGGTCCTTGCTTTCACAGGTCTAGGTTTTTCACTATTATCCGGAGAAGGCACTCGTAGTTCAGAGAGAATCTTTTTTCTACCGACATACTGAAACTGCTCAGCGCATATTCTAAAATAAATTAGTTTGTATCAATTTTACTAGTTTTCTAATAACAGTATATTTTAATAATTGCACAATATAGTTTATGTGTAAATAAATTTAGACCCAAATTTTATTTTCTTGTATATTAGAACATAATTTTTTAGTTTATCTTACAAGTTTTTATTTATTTTATTTATTTACTTTATTGCATACAATATCGTAACAGTTCATATAACTTAAATAACTAAAATAATGTGTGCAATGGCGACCTTACAACTACAAGTGATCTCTTCCAGGCAATCATTAAGCTACGATAGAATATAATTTTAAAAAAAGGCAGAAATGTGCAAAAGTATCCTAAGGGGTCCTAGATACGGAATATTATATAAATTATTTTTAAATATAAAAGTTTTTATGTAAAGTCTTGGACAATAAAATATATGTTATATAATAAAAACAAATTTAAATAATAAAAAAACAAAAATAAAGTACTTACTCTAAAACATTAAAGAATGATTGTTGTTGAGCAGGCGTGTGTGTCTTCCACCATTCGACCAGTCTATCCTCATCTAAGTATTTTAATACAAATAGGAAACACAAAAGCACATCGCGCACCTCTTCGGCAGACATCACACCAAATCTAAAAAATAAAAAAGTGAGTGTTCGAAATGTCGGGTTTCCAAAAAATGTTTATAATTCAATATACACGATAAATCGTTTTAACATTTAAAAAATATTATTTTTAACCTTTTCGATTTGGTAAGGAACTTACAAAATTGAGTTTCGCCACTCCAAAAATCCCACGCCAAAGCCATTAAAATCGGCAGAAAGAGATGAACGGAAGTGTCTTAATAGGAACGGTGTGTTTTCACACAAATTTCCAGGGATCCTTGCTACACAAGCATTTTTAGTCAAGTTATATAGAAATGTCTGTAGTGTCAGTCCTACAGGACCTACTACTAGCTACCACCGGCTCGAAAGAGGGGTCTGCTGGAAAGAGCCGGCAAGAAACTCAACAGTTGCTCTTTTTAAAATATAACTTTTAGTAAATATATAAAATAATTAGCTTTCTGAGTGACCAACAGCATTTAATCCCACGCACTCTTATCAAGATAATAGTGTTGAATTGAATAAAATAGGCTTTGCCTAATAACTTATATTGCACTTTAAATTGTTAAAGTGGCAAGTCTAAAATCACTTTTTTGTGGAATTTTATTATACAATACATTTTATTATACATAACTTTTGAAAGACGAAAAATAGGAGTAAACAACTTGTTTTTACTTCATGTATTAATATAATCTCTATCATTGTTCTTTAGGATACCTAAGTACCTAATTGTAAATATTTTTGTGAACAAGTAATATATTATTATAAATGTACTATGATGCAATTGTAAGAATATCCGACTATGAATTTAGATTCGATATCTGCGTAAAAAAAAACTAAAAAGAATACCTGTTCACTTGGTCTCCAATTTCACTCAAATCTAAACGCGTATTTCGTGGCAAGGAATCTCCACCTGACATTGTCGATACTGATTCCAAAGAACTTTGTGACACGTTATTTGTGTTATCTATAACATACACAATTATAATACTAAATTTAAAAAATGCTGACTTGAGAAATAACTTCTTATTGAATAGCATATTCAATTTAATATAATAAAAATAATTTATAATTTAGTTTGTAGGATTTTTTTTATCATATAAAATTGAATATGGTATATAGTAAGAACGTAAACTACATACACATGTTAATTTATTTTACACACATGATATAACAATGCAGTCTACAGTTACTTAATACAAATATATAGATGCATAAAAGATACAAACCTTTTCCGTACATATTATTTGCTATATTCGGTGGTTCCTTGAAATGTGTGGAATTGCGAGCGGGTGTGTGTTCAAAGTGCAATGTTAATCTATTTCGCTTAGGAGTACTATTTGCAGAAACCACTTCCTTCTGAACTGTGGCTAGTGTTATACCTGTTCCATCTCCATCTAATCTATCGTGGCCGTTCTCTAGTACTGGGCTGGCGAGCGTTTTTGTGACTAGACGATGAGCATTATCTGTTTACAAAGAAAGTTTTCTTAGAACTTTTATAATATATAGTAGATGATGCAGGATAGTCACTATTGTATTAAACAATGAAATTGTAACTTTATTCAATATTGAAAAGAGCAACTGTTGAGTTTCTTGCCGGCTCTTCTCAGCAGAACCGCATTCTGACCCGGTGGTAATTTTATGTTTGTGACGATTCAAAAGTGCTTGCTAAAGCCTATTTGAATAAAGGATATTTTGAATTTGAATTGAATTTGAATTAGAAAATCATATACAATTGAAGTTTCACTTTTGTTACACACATTTCTCTAAATACACATACTGACTTAAAACATTTAAAATATAATGTTATAGTGTATATGTTACCGGCAATTTATACAATTTATAGAATACCTAAAACGAGTAGGTGATACCACGAAGCAAAATATCATAATTATATATATATTTTTTTTCAACCTCAAGCTGTATCCCGCACATGGCACGGTAGGAACTGGGAACCTAATGTTAAAACACTTCGGTTTTACTCCATTTTCCGCCGAATTAGAGGCAAAGCGTGATGAGTGTCGGAACTCAACAAGCTTTGAATTGCCAGAAATGCGAAAAAATCAAAACATTTAATTATGCTTGTGACCCTGCGCCGACCCTGATCCTATAGATATGATTATAAATTTATATGCAGTTACATTTAAAAAACGCAATAACATTTAATGAGTCGCAGTGGAATAGTGCAATGGTTTGATTCCAACTACTTGAATAAGTTATTTTTATTTGCCCGTCTTTTTAAAAATAGGCGTTGAGGTTTGCTATTGACCTCATATATGTTAAATAATAATAGTTGTTAGAGTTTTCTAAAAGTCAACAGAAACATTACACCTTAGTATTTAAGGCAAATATGTCTCCATCAGTTGCGTTATTTATGATATGACGTTAAGGATAATGGGTGGATGGGTAGATGCAAAGTGTAATATATACTAGCCTAAAACAATAGTGAGCCAGGGCGCATAGAGCTGCGCGAGGCGCGCGCGCGTCTGGCGCGTGCGGTAGCGGTCGTCGTGCTCGTGCTTGGTGAGCAGCGCGCGCAGCACGCCCAGCGCCGAGCGGCGCTTCTGTGGCGCCTCGCGGAGGGATTGCTCCACCTGTCGTGCGGTATACTTCGTTAGACGTCTTATCCCGTATATAACGTATAATAGGGGCAACCTAAAGTTAACTCTCAGTTCTCTATGTACGAGTACTACAACATTTTTGAGACATTGTGTGGCGATCTAAGAAATAAATATAGGTAATTACCATGAGTAGGATAGAAAGTGAAATTGTGCCATTGCGGCTACCATGGCCTCTGGTAATATGATAACATTTTTAAATTAAGCACAATTTATATTTACATAAGTGGTGAGCCCCATTAGAATTTAAATACAATATTTTACCTGTTTCAGCAGAATACCAGCAAGAAAGTGTCTCATCACAAATTCTTCAGTCAATTTCAACCTCGCTGGATCTGAATAAACGTTAATTGTTTTTTTTTTATATATTTATTTAATAATAAGTATAAATGTAAATAACTAACATTTATAAATCGTATTACCTTCATCAGAATCTTTGGACAGTTTGTTTGCTTGTAAGGGCAAATTAAATGGAACATAATGTTCATGAGAGCATATCGTTTGTAAAAATGTAAATTTAAAGTCAAATAGAGCTTTGGGGTCACATATTTTAAATTTTTCCAAATATTTCTTTATTTGACGGAAAATGAACCCACGATCCATAAAAGATAAACACGTCTGTAAAATAAAACAACAATTTAGTTAGTCTTATGACCTTAACAAAAATATACAAAGATTAAAGTAAGCCAAATATTCTTACCTTCAGAAAAATGGCTAAGTTTTTATTAAAGATATGCGTTTGAACCGGCTGCTGTAGAATGTAAGCTGGCTCGACCGTAGTCACTAATTTGTCAATGTTTTCCAATAGATCGCTGTGAAATCTTTCATTTCGGGACATCTAAAATAATGTAAACTCATATATATATATTAATGAAAGTTAAAATATAAAAACATTTTTTTTTTTATTTAAATATGTTAACACTAGTTCATCATATGTTACCTTAATTCGACCAGTATTAATTAAATATTGTGCCATACTTTTGTTAATAATATCAAAGAAGAAACTTGAATATTGCATGAATTTATGGTTTAATAGAAAGTCTTGCTGGTTAGGATCCACAAACATGTAAAGAGGCGCCGTCAGCACTGTATGTAGTTTAAATTCCACGCAGTTAAATACATACTGCAAAATATAATGAAAACTTATAGTTGAAATCATTCATAGAATTAACACACGACTGCAATTAATTATAGTAAATAAGTATTTTTATTAAATAGATATGGGGATACAGATAAAATTTTGCAATTATGTAGATTATACATCTTGTATAACACTTAGTCTACAAATTACGTAAATAGTTTGACGCTGTATCCCGCACATGGCACGGTAGGCAGAGGGAAACCTAGTGTTAAGACACTCCGCTCCACTTCCGTTTCCCACTATCCGCAGAATTTGAGTCATTGCGTGTTGAGTGGCGGAACTAAACGCCGTGTTATACCTTGTACCAGAGCGAAGAAATGAAAACATTAAATATTTAAATTGAAAATACTAAATATTTCATTTTCTAGAGTGGGAATCGACCTACAGTCTGTCGGTTACAGTTACACGCTTGTGCTGTTGCGCCACGACAGCAATAAATTGACGAAGTTCTTAGTTATTTATTAATAGGTTACCTTTACGTAACTATCGAGTAAATCTTTTCTTCCATAATCATGTATTTGATGTACAATATGTACAATTAATTTCACAACTTGAAAACCCATATCGTGAGAGTATCCTTTCTCGATCGTCTGCAAATAATTAAAAAAATAACAATAAATAAAGATCAAGGTATTGATAAGTTACAATATAAAAATTAAAGTAACTATCACAAGTATTTTATCAAATAAATATACATTTTGGCTTTAATAGCGTAGTAATCATATCTCTATTAGTCGGAAGCGACGGATGACGAAAGAGTGGATGTAAATTTTGATATGGAAAACTACATACATACAGTCGAATAGCACGTCATCTACCGTTTCAGAATTAATTTATTATAATCTAATATAGACAGTAAAATAGAGACCATAGGTTTATTATATTCTCTTGGTGTAGCTGCTATTCATAAATTACAAGATTTTTTACAATTTAAATAATTTGTTATTTATAAAAAAATACCACTGATTTTTACACTTCCATCTGTCGTGCCGTTTTAATTTACTGCAGCAGTAAATTAAAACGGTATTATATTTGCAATATATTTTTAAATGTCTTGTCACAAAATTAAGAACCCCTCCGTTTGTACCCCGTTCCCCTTCCAAATGCCAAGTCGTCGACATTATTAAAAAAAAATAAGTAAAAAAAAATCACCATAAGATCAAAAAGTTGATTCAATATGGTTGGCAAGTAGGCAACTAGCGACGTGAGAGCTATGGCGTGCGCCGCCTTCAGCGCGTTGCAGACGTCGTGCCACGGCGGCGGCGACGGCGGCGGCGACGGCGACGTGGGCGGGGACGACGTCCTAACTAGCCTCTCTATTTGTGTAAACAGGTTGTGTAAATGTGGATCTCTCGTTGCCACTGTCGAATCTAACACTAGTTGACATCGGAACAGTGGCTTCTCACTCTCCACCCATACTACATCGGGACCTGTGTTCTGCAATTTTTTTGTGGAGATATAGTTATCAACTTTTTTTAAACAATTATTAATTCTAAAAATATTAAAGTTAAAAATGTACAAATATTAAATTAAAAGTATGGTGTATTGCTGTCGTGGCGCAAGTGAGGCCTGACGTGGCTCAGTGTCATAAGCATGTGACCGTAAACGCACCAGGTTATGGGTCCGATCCCCAATCGAAAAATAAAATAATAAATATATTGAAATTAAATATTACATGTTTTTATTTCTTCAATGTGGTAACAAGGCAAAGCGCGGTGTGACATATATATTAATCAACACTCAATGCCTCAAATCCGGCTGAACGGAGTGTCTTAACACTAGGCTCTAAAGTTTTCTCTGCCTACCCTGCCAAGTGCGGGATACAGCGTGAAGTTGAAAAAACATAATAATCTCTACTTACACCTTTACCAAGTCCAAGGGGCTGAATAGATAAATATCCAGATGGCAAATGAGTGGCAATAGGTAAATTAACCATTTCTTCAATTACTTTGTCATTTTTCAGTAATGGCACCCATGCATAACTGAAATATGAACAATAGTCACATTTTACATTTTGTTTATTTTTTTTAAATTTTATCAAAAAGACATTTAATTTCTTTGTTTTAATATCTGAGTTTTAAATTGACCATAGTTCGTTTATAATATTATATTTAGCTCCGAGTCAAATATTGTTAGTGAATCATCATGCATATGAATATTTTTTTTTTAACCTAAAATTTTCATTAAACTGGTCTTTAACTATATTTTTAACCAATTCCACAAACAGCAGTAGACGTAAAGGAAAGTTTAGTGTTAATACATTCCGTGCGTCGCTCTAAGACTAAGTATAAAAGATATTCTTTATGAAAAGAAAAAATCTTACCCTATACATGTTTCAACATTAGTTTCATTCTTTTTAGCGAGATCACACGAAATATGATGAAACGTGAACAAAAGGTGATGAGTAGAAGTGATGGTAGCCGGTAGTCGTATCTTGACTTCATCACCCCAACTAGGGTTTGTGTTGTGATGTAACACCGAACAGCGGTATTGAGATGTCATTCCTACACGCCCGTATATAACCTTGTAAATGAATTATTTATTATTTCAAAACAATTAAAATTACTTATAGTAAATTAAAATATTACATAATTTATATACGCTATAAAATAACGACAAAGGATTATATAAAAAACGTTTCGTGTTTACTTAATCTTTCTTTCTTTCTTAGCTTCACGCTGTATCCCGCACGAGGCAGAGTAGGCAGAGGGAACCCGGGAACCTAGTGTTAACACACTCCGTTCCACTTCCGTTTCCCACTTTCCGCCGAATTTGAGGCATTGCGTGCTGAGTGGCGAAACTCAACGCCGCGCTTTGCCAGATTATTACCAGAGCAAAGAAATGAAAGATTAAATATTTAAATTGAAAATATTATATATATATATATATATATATATATATATATATATATATATATATATATATATATATATATATATATATATATATATATATATATATATATATATTTCCTCGACCGGGGATCGAACCCAGAACCCGTCGGTTACAGTCACACGCTCGTGCCGCTGCGCCACGACAGGCCAGGATTTGTTAAATCAAAAATATGTAATTAATATTATTCAGTGAACACACGACTTGGTAAGTGTGACTGTTACGATCAGTAGTAATAAGATTATATAATATACCTGTAAAGCTTTGACATCTCCCGTATCATTTTCCTTCAGCTCTATAGTGCAGGCGATATTTCTGGCTCTTACAAACATCTTTTGCGATTCAAAGTTTAAAGACAGCGGGCGTACATAGAGGTGGTGTATATATGCGGCATACGGCTGCTCCGGTTCCACGTTCAACGTGGCTAGCTCTAATGTGATAGGCGATGGAGGCGGTAGAGGAAACGGCTTCAATGCCGCGTACGAACTTGTCATACAATCTATTTAATTAAATGATATTATATAAGTAAACTGGAGAAAACGATAAAAAAAAGCTTTTATGTATTGTTATCATAACAAATAAATAAAACTAAAGGTTTTTATTTGGATGAATGCTTCTTGATGTTTCTGTGGAAATGGAAATTAGAAATCTAAGTTATTTTCATATGGCACATAATGTTGATCGATTAGCTGACTGATAAATTACTGATAGAAATATTTTACAGTTTTCATTTATTTCCATTTAATTACGGACGAAAAGTAGATGAAGCTAGTCTGTGAATAAACAAGTCTTGGAAATTGGTATTTTAACGTTTTATTACCAACTTAAATCGACATTGATATCGTGCGAACATTTTGTAACTTATTACTTATCAGTTTAAAATATTCCTGCAGCATATTCCTTAAAATGTCATGTCTTGTACGTTGAATTATAAAATTATAATGAATTTTACATTACGCACATTGATGACAAATGTGCCATAAGCGGAATTTAGAAAAGTACGTCCGAAGACTAGTTTATGTAAAAGTAAGATAATAAACATGCTGAGTGAAGGAGTTATAAGGATTCCTTAAGTCGAGAATCCTTATTGTATTATCTTATAAAAAAATATGCAATATGCACTTCAGTACCGCAACTCTTGTAGTAATTAGCTTAAAATGTTATTAAAATATATAAATATTTTATATTACATATTTACTATATAATTAGTTAACTATTGATATATGCCTACAAGTATATACTTTGAGGAAGTAGTAATAAATGTAAGAAAAAAAATGTAAACTTAAAATCTAGTGTCCAAACAGTCCATTCATTGTGACTATTACGCCTGAATACAAAACATTTGCATTGCATATTAAGTTAAGCTCGTCGTCACACAATGATACATCTTAGCAGGCCGGAGAAATGGACTTTATTGCAATTTACAACATCAATTTAATTATCCCCCCGAACAGACATCGAACTCAATCACCGTCAGCTACTTCGCCTCGATGTCAATAAAAAACATTTATTTTAGACACGCTGTTTCCGTTTTTAATATTTATTTATGTTTTCTAAAAATATTATGCTATTCGTGGTTAGCGTCGAACAACTTTTAAAAAATGTATATACATACTAGGTATTTGGTCGACGCTATGTTGTATTTGCACGCTGAGCCAGCCCGGAATGACAGTCAATTTGGCTAACTTTTCCGGTTTTCGGTAATCAGACAAAATCTTCAATAAGTCCTCGTCGGACATTTTATTCGGTTCTTGACGGTAAATTGCCGGAAATTCTGGCGTCGTGTCCAAATCGTTGCTATATAACCTGGTTGTTACCACACTTCATTATCAAATGTAATCATATTTACATGGAATTATTACCACATATTATTCATATATTTATGTGAATATTATTATACTTCATGCTGTATCACGCATATAGAGGTTAAGCAAAAGGTAGATAGCGTTAAGTGCTAAGACACTTTGTTCCCCACTTTCCACGCTCAGAGATATTATATGTTGGGTGGTGTACCTTGACTTTGTCCTTTAGCCAGACCAGGAAAAGGAAAATACCTAGTTCGTTCTCGTAACGAAACCCACAACCGCCGCGTTAAGGTCAGACGTTGTGCTAAAATAATGTGTGTATTTTGCTCATTTTCGAATTATACTATTCAATGTTAAGGGCTGTAGTGGCGCAGCGGCACAAGCGTTTGACTGTAAGCGACAGGTTGTGGGTTCGATCTCCATTCGAGGAAATGAAATATGTCATATTTTCAATTTCAATAATTAATGATTTTATTTCTTTGTTCTGGTACAACGCAAAACGCGGCGTTGAGTTCCCCGCCACTCAACAAGCAATGCCTAAATTTCGGCTACACTACCACACTAGGTTCCCAAGTTAGAAGGTAGGCAGAGGGCCTACCCTGTCATGTGCGGGATACGTGATCAAATGTGTGATCAAAGCTATTAAAAGTTTTTGAAATAATTTAATTAAAACTAGACTCACTTAAACAAAGGTTTAGCAGCCCATGCAAAAGGCATACGGTAATTGCCCACTCGGTGAGCATAAGACTGTATAGTTTTGTGTACTTTGAGCCCTAAGCGGGGATCCTTCGTTGCTTTCATATAGGGCTCAAGAACTTGACTGACGTGTCCTTGCAGGATTTTATCTATTTTTACTACTAGAAACAAATCTGGATGTGGATTGTTCACGGACAGAAGCACCTTAAAGGGAAAAATATTAATATCAGTTTCAAAAATAGATTCAATTACTTGTTACTTTTTTTTTATTATTAAGCAGAGACGGGAAAATTAAAAAAATCTAACAAGGGCCTAAAGGTGTATTTTAGTAAAATCCGTCTCATATTGTTTTGATAGGTTAATTGTCAAGTTTTTTTGTTGTATTATTTTTTTACAATATTACGCTTTTTCCCACTATAGTCGACAGAGGCAATCTAATTTTCCATCCATTTTTAAGAAATTGTGTGTAAGTTGGCACAACTCAAGGAGCAATTTGTCTATTAAAGCGACGAATTGAAAATAATTCAAATATAATCAGTGTAACAGACAAATCCACAACCAACGTGTTTAGTTAGACGTTATCCCACTGCGTCATGATAGCCCTGTTACGAATTCACAACATTTATTATTTAGCGCGTCGACCTAGTTAAGAGGAAGCATAGAAAAATGTGAAGAACTGTGTCCATTTCGTCATGTGTAAATATAAAAACATATAATACATATTTTTTGTTTTTTTTTTTCATTTTCAGTAGGAGAGATTAGAACCTGGTGTCAGAATACTCCGCTCTTCGCTTTACGCGTTAGACATTGGGTATTGATTGACGGAATTCAACCTCGACTAAGCTTGGCTTAAAAAATGCATTGTCGTAATGTACATAACGATAAAACCAGTGTTCATATAAATATAAATTAATTACCTGTCTTTTTGATTTAAACCATTCATCGGAAATTTGTTTAACGTCTAACCTAACGTCGTAACTGAAATTTTCAACTAACGATTTGATACATTCGTTTTCTTTGACTAGATCCTTTACTGCAGCATGGTTTATGTCGAAGTGGAAATTTTCAGTTAGTTTTTTGCCACTTCGTGCGTCGTAAAGCGCGAGATGTGTAAAGTAGGGCTCCACTTGACAAAGCAACTCCTTGTCGCCGTCTATTGGCGCTTGCAGACGAAATTTCAAACTTTCACATTTCAGCAATATTCTTTGGCCAAAGTGTTCTCTGTAAACGTTGGCTTAATTTAGCTATATGCTCGAGAAGATGAGAATACAAATAATAATACAATAAGATGAGAATATAAATATCAATTATATAAAGTTTATCAGTATGCTTTTGTAAAGAAAATTAATAGTAAGTAAAATATTTTGCTAATGTTATTGTAAAGGTATGGCAAAAATCCAAATCCAGACTCGTAATAGAATGACCTAAAATCTTGAATTGTAACAATAACTTACTTGAATGGCTCCAACTGTGGCTCCGGCGAGGGGGTCCTTTTGTAAGGCAAAGTGAATATATTTGAACGGCACTCATTACGTGCAGCCGCTATAGAGAGATCAGTCTCGCGGGAATATCGCATTAGCAAAGGATTCATGCTGTGCTCTAGTCCCTTTAGGGTACCGTATGTGGGGGGAGGAGGTTCCGCTGTTAGAGATATGTCGGCGTCTGTATAAATACGTTACAAGTACTATGTTTAACATTAAAATGGTAAAAAAGAAATGAAAAAAAATAACTTAACATGAAAGTAAGTTTACTAAGCGAGAGACGTTTTTACAAGTTTCAAAATCCTAGTATTCTATTTAATATGCTTATAGTAAGCGTATTTAAAAATATTCCACAAAATAAACGCGAGATGTAATCTATTTGCATTTGTTACGTATCTATAAATATGAAAAAAGTAGCGGGATTTGAACCCATCTCTCGCAGTCCGTCGACCACTAAGCCCCATTAAGCTACGTCGAAATTCTCTTAAGGTTGTTACAAGTTATAGCTAGCCAGCAATATATGCTAGCAAGCATCCTCTATGGGGAGATTTATCGTTTTGCAAGGGAGAATGCTATTTATTACATATATTTATTTTTAAAGTGTAAATCCACACTTAGAATCTTTTATTTATTTAGAAAACGTTAATATTTTTTACTTGATAAATTAAATAACGTCATTAAAGTATAATGAGGTTATTAAATTTATTAAGTGTTGCAATTATTTGTGGCTAAGCAGTACAGGTCACGAAGGAGTCGGCGTCAAAAAAAAAAAATCATCGTATAGAGAACATTATTAACCCTATATATAACTATGCGTTGTATCCTTGTCATTAACTTTATATAACTATTACGCTTGTATACAAATACAAGCGTAATAGTTAAAAAAACTTAATATAGCTTCATTTAAAATAATATTTTATCGCAATTGTTACTAATCAGTTGTAATGTTAATTATAACTCACTGTAGCTTTAATTTTTCATATGTTATGAACGATACAAAAAAGTTGACGTCATAGTAATCAAGGTTTGGCCTAAGTTAATAATCATAAAAATCAATAATTATAAGCTTGTTCACTACTTTATTTTTTTTGTTAAATAACGCTATTGATACAATAACTCTAACCTTTATCCAAGACTTCATCAGACTGTTGTGTTTCATTATCTTGATTTTTCTTAAGCGCCGCTATAAAAGCGTTGATCCAATCATTCATTTCCTCCTCAGTTTCCGCTGCAAATGTGTATCCTTTGTTGCCGGACATCCGTAGTTCAAAACAAAAACGCCCGCGTTTAGCATTCTATGAAATTAAAAATAATACATATATACTTTAGTAATCTTCAGTGTTACTACTGAATGACGTTCAATAGTGAGCCGTGTTTATTTAATATTCATTCTTTTTTTTCCGTATTTTTATATATGATTATATGTAGATATGTATATATGTATGTATGTTTGTTATTATTGTATTTGTGTATGTTTATTTATTACTTATTTATATAGAATTGTTCACACCCTACCCATTATTTTATTATTATTATTTTTTGTGAAATCCAACGTCAGCAGGTTGCCTAGAAGAAATAGCTTTTTAGCGATAAGGTCGCCGCCTATTGCACAGTGTCTTTTAAGAAATGTATTTTTTTTTTCTTTTTCTTATAGTATGCAATAAAGAGTTACATATATGTTCTAAAGTTACTATTAAGTACCTATTACGAAGTGGTACGGTTAGTTTTCCTTGAGCGGAAAGATAAAGTTTAGAAAGATACAGTGTCCTGTCTTATCGCAGGGGCGTACGAATGTAAATGTGACTGGCTGTGGGTTCGATTCCTGCTCGAAGAAAGAAATATTCATCATTTTTATTTTATTGCTTTGGTAACGAAGTAAAGCGCTGCGTTAATTTTCGCCACTTAGACGGAATGCGTCCAAAATGTCGGAGGCAGAGAAATGTCTTAGTGAGAAAGGAGTAACTTAACAATAGATATGCAGGGCCCATCTGCCTACCCTCCCTCCTCCATGGGATGTAAAGATAAAAGAAAACAAAATACCTACTCACTCATAACACATACTTTTACAAAATCTATGTAATTTTATAGATATCATTCCTAACACTTTTGTCACATAAATATTATTTAAACATGCATCTTTTTTTTCTTTTTAAATAATATGGTAATACATTTATAGTATACTCGTATATATGCAAAATATATACAGCGTTGTTAAGTAAGCAAGCAAGGTTGAAGTAGTGTTTCTTGTTAAACGATAACAATATTTAATAAAATGTGTAGCGACTATCAAAACAGATTTTAATAATACGTTTCTTTCGCACTTTCCGCCCAATTTGAGACATTGCATGTTGAGTGGTAGAACTCAACGCCCAGTTTTGCTTTGTTAACAGTGCGAAGAAAATAAAACATTAAATATTTAAGTAGGGATCAAACCCACAACCTGTCGTGTTAAAGTCACATATGTCTCTGCGCCATGACAGGTCACGAAAAAATAGAATATATTTTTATTAAAATTAAAACATTTAAGGATTTCAAACTAAACAGTCTCTGAAATGTGTTATAAGGAGGAGTAAAAGGGAATGTTGAAAAGAAACATGTCCTATAAACTAGCAAGCTTAGCTAAACGGGTACTAGTAAACTTGGTTACGCTCTGAATATCACGATACTCAGTCACATTTCTGAACAAATAAGGTAAATTTTAACTGTAGGTGCTATGCTAAAAATCTTTTAGTTTTTCTTTTTAGCTCTACGCTGTACTAATCTACACATATAATAAATTACTGATCTTAAATAATATTACTAATCTTTATTTACTAATACAATTGTGTTAATTAAGCGTGTCGCTAGTTCTTGAAAATACCAGAGTTGAAGTTAAAATACTCCGTTATTCACATTTCTACCAACTGAGACATGGCTCGCGGAATCACGAGGAAAAAGACGTTATAGTAACAAAACGTTACATTCTGGTTATATGTATTTTATTTCTTTGCCCTGAGGGCGAAGAAACAAAAATGGAAATCAAACCCGCTATAGCGTTTATAATCTCACGCTGTGTTACTACGCCACGAAGATCATTATAGGCAGAGAGAAACCAAAATAAGGACATCCCGTTGTCGTTTTTACCCGTTCGTTTAGAGTCGTGACTCAACACCGCGCTTTGTCTTATCAAAACAAGCAAATGTAAACAAATCACCCTGAGTGGGGATTGAACCGATTTTTCGTTCTCCCATTGCATTACAGTGACCTTCTTTTGATTAATATTTATATATGTATTTAGTTTAAGGATAAAAAATCAGTAATGATTTTAATATGTTATTGTTACAAATCGCTTGTGTAAGAAATAACTATATTATATAATAAAGTTTTTGTAAACAGGCAAAATATACTTATTCATATTACAATTTCTATTGGCTATTCACTGTACCTTAACAACTTCTGAACAAAAATCCATGACGATTGTAAGTTTGGTGTCCATTTTCTTTTCATCTTTATATACTTCTAATATATATGCACCATCTGCTTCTCTAACCATTGAGCAATAGCGTTTCTTAAACGATTTAGAGGCGAGATTGCTAAAAATTCTATCTGAGCCGATTTCGGGTCCTTTGAGCAAGTAACCCTCTTTGGTTCCAATGTCAACCTTTATGTGAGCTTCATGTTCATCTTCTGCTTCAGTGTCTATATCATATACTTCTATAGGTAGCCTAGTATCTATTGGCCTATTTATGTACAAAAACATCTGAATTATTTGATATGGAAAATACCACATTTAACAATATTTAACACTTATTATGCATTCCAATATTCTGCTAACATTATATTAATATATTGTTTATAAATACCTTGAATTTGAAAACACAGAAGTGATGTTAAATGAAAAGAATAATGAAACATGTATAAACTAAATAAATATATGCAGTATCATGCAATCTATGAAGACACATTACTACATATCAATTATCAAAATTGGTTTACTGGCTTAACTGTTAAAAGGGAACAAAGGCATGGACAAACATAGACACACATTATAAACATTTTCTTTTGGGTCTTGCTATAATCAGGTAAAAATACTACACTACTCACAAAAAATAAATTTGAAATTTCATCTGGCCACCAAAAATTTTTTACATAAAATTAATTTAATTAATCACACTTTGAATAAAAATGATTGTTTTGTGCGAACTACAAGTGCAACTTGCCATACTTTTTTTCCCAAATTTTAAACAAAAAATGTTTGTTATATTAATTCTATTTAAGGCACTAAGATACGAGAACAGTCACTAATACAAATAAAATAAAAGCTTAGCTTAAATTATTATATGACATTTTTCTTAGGAATGTTTAACCATTCAAAATAGAAACAGTAATTATTGTTTAACATATTTACTGCCTGTACTCTATTATGTAACAAAGGAAATGAGTCAGACATTTGATATTGTGGAATAACCTTTAAAAATAGAATCAGTGAAAATGTTTGACCATGAAAATTATGTTAATTATATTGCTAATGAGACCTCAATATGTGTATAATTTTAAAATATTGGATAGTGTATAAGATGATGTTTTATAATGTGACCTAGGCTTATTAGCTTTTAAATATCATTTGCAAATTTGTTTCTAATTCATTGATTAATATTAAACGGCCATTTCTTTATGATCTAAAATGTCTGTAAATATGTTAAGCAGGTAAACTCACCTAGGCAAATTGATATAAGAACCAGAGTAACTGCTATATTTATAATGCACAAGATTCCAACTGGATGCATAGCTAAGTAATGCCTGACGAGTAAGTAAAGGACATGTTGCTGCTGTTCTCACATCAGGCACAGCTGTAGTTACTGTTCTCCAACGTCGAGGAAGAACTACACTCTACAATATTTATAAATAAATATAATATATATTAAATTTGTTCTACTTTCTTTTTTCAAGTTTAACACTATCTCAGAAATAGCAAGGCAGCAAGAATTTAATGAACAGACAGTCTATTGCTTGATTTTTAAGCCATTACATATGGCATAATTAAACACCACAAAAATGTTTTATGAAATCAGTTACTTACAGAAACATCATCAGGTGGATATAAAAGAATATCTCTTAATGGATCACTTAACAATAATGTTTTATTATCCTGAATATATTTTTCAAAGTCAAGAACATTACTTTTGTTATTTATTACATTCTGAAAAAGAAGTTATTCAAATAAGATTATTGATAGTTTATTAAAATTGAATATTTAATACTCATGAAATGTCAATTATGTGTTTGAACACAATATTTCTAATATATTTTTAATTCTAACCTTAACCAAGATCTGATATACTTTCATATATATTTATATATTTAGATAAATTATGGCTTATTATAGTTAATTAATATAGGTCTACATTAGAAATAACAAAATCGAAATGCAGAAAAATATATAATAATTTTGTAATTTTCTGATCTGATTTTGTAAAATGTTAATAGAGAACAGGTTTTTTTTCTATTTAAGCTCTTTCAACTTTCTATATAACAAACAAGTTAAAAGGGTCAACGTAAAAATGCTTATTTATAGATTTCTCATTTAGGTAAATAGAAAGCTTCGAATAAAAAAATTGTTACTGGTTTAAAAATATATATTTACCTCATATTCAGTGCCGTCCTTTTTATTTCTAGATATCACTGGAGGCATTTTAGTTATTGTTTAATAAGTATTGATACGCGTGTAAAATAGAATACCGTAACATAAACGTTTTCTAATTAGTTATCTACATTGTTTACATTTAAAACAGACGTATTGAAGACCATAACAAGAAACGCCGAAAACGTATAAGTGCAATTAATAATTTGACACTAGGTGTTGGTTTTTCTCGCCGTCAAATTACTATTGAACTTCAAAATATTACAACAGATAATATATTTTACAGATTATAATTACATTACAATAAATTCGAATAAGAAAATTTAAAGCGCTATGGCGCTGGGGCACAAACATACTAGTGACTCGCATTGCAATAAATTGTGAGTTCGATGCCATGTAAAATTGAGAGCGAAAGGTAAGGAAGAATGTATGATTGGTTTATTCCTAGTGGGTCAACATATTCGTGATCAGATTGAGGACAAGCGTGTGTTTCTGGCTAAACTAAAGGAACAAACCAATATATAGTCATAATAAAGTCTTGATTTTCATAATTATTACATATTTAAATGACCAAATATAACCGAAATAGTGGCGTACATAGAATGTTATAATACAACCAACAAGAGGACAAATTGATATTTCCAACTCTGCGTTTGTTTGTTGCATTTGTTTATTTATAAATCGATAAAAAATATATGTCATTAATCAAACATATGAAGGTATAAATTATTCGGTCGGATCGAGATCCGAGTAGTACGAGTACTATAAAGACTCCGATAAGATTGATTTTTATAAAAGTATTAAGTAAGTACTAAGGCTTACCTATATTAAAATATGAAAGCACTGATAAAATGAAGCATGAAAAATTATCAGGAACAAAGGAATAAAAGGTTCTGGTAAGATACTAAGTTTTTCTAGCGCATGAGAATATTTTTTGCTAATCGGCCGCAAGATTTGCAGCGGTGTGTTAATTCTACAAGGATAAATATGAATGAGATGACACTTCTGTTTTAAATAAAGGCGAAACGCTGAGTCTTTATGTTGTCTATGGCGAAATGAGTAAGTCTAAAATGTGTTAGGTCAGCGGGTGTAGATGGGATTACTGCTCATCCAACATGTTGATGTTATATTGGTTTTGGTTTTTCTATAACTCATGCTAGATAATAGCGGAGATTCCGAATGTTTATATTTCTATTTGATTAACTTGTAAAATCTATGCTAAAATATTAATCATAAACATACAAGAGATCCTGCTCTTGTGGGAGGCCCACGAAGGCTTTACCTGGAAGGTTATGGTTATGGTTATGGTTAGATCTCTTTTTTCCGCAGGACACGGAATATTTAAGGCCGTAAATGAAGTAGTTTTCTGCGCTCTTATAAAATTGAATCTTATAAGTTTGACGTTATAAACAGAATAATTTCTGTTTATTGGAGACTGGGATGATACAAGCAGATCCTTCGTGTAAAATCTTTTTATAGAGAGCATTCAGCCCACGCACAAGAAGAAAAAATCTTGTTTTGACATCCAATCAGGTGTCAAATAAGGTTGCGACATGTTGGTTTAGTTCCCATGGAAGTTACTGGTTCTTCTAATGTGCGTGTCCTGAGGCGGCGGACAGGGTAAACCACTTGTACACAAGGGTGACTCAATCTTTAATTTAACCTGGGTGCGGACCAAACAAAGGCAGGCGTATTTTTAATTTATTGTTATGATCATGGCCTAGGGGAGCTTACCCCTATAGAATAAGTCAGCTGTGGGAATAGACTTTCCGTTTTTGTGTCCATTGTCTATCTGTCTGAGTTTTGTACAGGAAATATAGGATGGAACCGTAAAAACATCTGGGATTTTTGGCTCTTCCTTTTTTGAAGATTGTCTATCTCAAGGTTGTCAGACTTGTTCATAGATATGTTAAGAAGATCATCGGCAGTCCTTTTGGTGTCGGACTTGCGATGCACGTTTTCCGCAGGACACGGAATATTTAAGTCCGTAAATGAAGTAGTTTTCTGCGCTCTTATAAAATTGAATCTTATAAGTTTGACGTTATAAACAGAAATTATTGGAGACTGGAAAGATACAAGCAGATCCTTCGTGTAAAATCTCTTTATAGAGATCATTCAGCCCACGCACAAGAAGAAAAAATCTTGTTTTGACATCCAATCAGGTGTCAAATAAGGTTGCGACATGTTGGTTTAGTTCCCATGGAAGAGTTATGGTATGGTTGGTTATGGTATGGAAGGTTATGGTATGGTACAGGAAATGAAGAGTTATGGTATGGTACAGGAAATATAGGTTGGAACCGTAAAAACATCTGGGATTTTTGGCTCTTCCTTTTTTGAAGATTGTCTATCTCAAGGTTGTCAGACTTGTTCATAGATATGTTAAGAAGATCATCGGCAGTCCTTTTGGTGTCGGACTTGCGATGCACGTCTCCAACAGTTAAGTCGTAGTCCGCAAGCAATTAATAAAAGAAAAAAGATTTATGCCAGGTTATTGCTAGCCGAAGCTAATAAAAACGAAAACACCTTAAACTCTTGCTGTGTGTCCAAGCCTTAGGTGTTCTGATTTTCTCTGCCTAACTTGCTATGTGCAGGACAACGTGGCAACGTTGTGTTAAGTATCCGACGGATATATTAACTGAAACTATTTTTCTTAATAAAATAAAAATGTACGTTTGCCTATGGGGAGACCGAGGTGATTTGAAACAGAAGTGATTTCCCGGAACTTAAAGCCGTTACCGAGTTGTCAACATAGGGTTTTAATTGTTTTCCCTCGCCCGCGGACATATTAGTTTGCATCGATGGTGTGCATCGAGCAATTGTGGAAATCTATGTGCCGTACGTAAAAAATCGTAAAATATAACTATTTCATGCTTTTTTATGATGCTTATATTCTTATAAAAGTTACACATTTTTATTTGAGTTATATGTGTTTCGAAAGCTGGTACAATTGATTTTTATATATTTGCTTCTTTATCATGAATTAAACCGAAAATGGAAGGTATTTTTTTACTGATGAGAATTGAAACAAGCTGTTTCAACTCTCTTCATTTTTCAATTTAACGTGACGAGTGGTGCCTAATTAATATATATGCTAAGTTCATTTATTTATATTGTTCAGAATACCTACTGATTATAAAAGGAAGACTGACAAAAAAGACTGAAATATATGACCTTGCAGCAGAAGAAGTAACTTTTCGGCAGAAAAGTCTTCATGGCGCCGCTTCGAGTTATAATGTGAACCATAGTTCTCTACAGAACTTAAAAAAAACTGTTTATGAATCTAACGAAACGGAGACTGCTCCAACAGTTGGATATCCACATCCTCAAATCAGCAACGAAACAGATCTACCTAAGTCTTCAGAAAACCTTGATCAGCATTCACTTAATTTGGTGATATCTAAAGATGTACTTAATACTATCACGATGCCTTCAACTACTGAATCCGTTGTTCCCCCCACAATTTTTACAACTGACATAATACCTGAAGCATAACTCTTAGACCCTGATATCCTTTCATATCAGACAAATATACGCATAGTAAAATCCGCTATCTAAACCGATACTCCCGTTAAAAAATAACTAGCTGCAATCGAATTACCTAGAATGGAGAAAAAAAGGTGAAAAAGCTTAACTTTAGTGAAATAAAAGCAAGAAAAAGATCAAAACGAACAACTACAACTAAAGAAATAAAAAAAGTCGATAAGGAAAAAGAAAACAAAGACAGTTAAGAAGAAGAAGAAGAAGATTCCTACTGCAGTTGTTGTTTAGAGCCATGTTCAAATAGCAGAGCCAAAGAAAAATTGGGTACAGTGTTTAGAATACAAAAACTGAGCTCATGAAGCTTGCACTTTTGGGGAACTTTCTTATGTTAGCCATAACTGCTTGACAGATTAACCCTCGCAATTTTCATAATTTCTAATGTTTGATATTTGTGAGATTATAATAAATTTTGTTTTAATTATTATAATTTGAAGAAATATTAATTAAGTGATTGAAATACTTAAGATATTACTAAAATTTAAATATTATTATTTAAACATTCAGAAAAAATCTTTTATTTTAAGTGAAAGAGTTAAATATTTGAATTTTGTAGTTACTTGACTAATTTATTAATAAGAAAGTTGTTTCAAGTATTAAAAGTTTTATAACAATAAATACCTTATATTTTTTATTTTATACCCCTTTAAACTTTTCGAAAATCACATGTTTCAACTCACCTCCATCCTTGTTTGATCTTACCTCGGTATGAGGAGAGTTAAAACAAATTGACTTCTTTCAGTTTAGTCGATTTTTACCAGAATATTTCACTTTTACAACTACTTTACGATAGTTATTTACAAGTGTAAATAATAACGTCGTCGTCGTCGATTGGTACTAATACCATACGATTGCAGCAAATAGTATTTGGTGTCTCCTACACACAGTAGTAGATTAAAAAAATTAAAATGAATTTATCTGTCGATTGTCGATGAGCCATTATATATTAGCGATTATGATTGGTTGTTAATAAATCATTGATCATCGATGATCAATCATTTATTGCCGACTATGGATTATTAAGGAATGATTATTGATTATCAATATTAACTCATTATTATTCATCTATAATCGGTAATCGCTCACGTAAGTACTCAATGCTTAGTACTGTATATAATACATGTACTATATATTTCAATATTCTTTGCCAGTTTATCATATGTGTTAAATTACATTGCAATGAAAGTGCCACACGAATTACGGAAATAGCGCTGGTAGAACTACCGCTGGCACCGATTGGCCTTTACAAAGTTTTATAATAAAAAATAAGAAATATGTCTATATAGATGAAGCCAGTCAAAATACCTCAAGGCAAATTAGAGTGCTGGGTTAGTATATCATTTCACCAAGGTATAACAGCCGACTTAGTTACAATTAAAAGAGATGGACAGCAGCATCGTTTTCTTTACTCCTACTATAATATTTATCTCGTATGGGTATTTCCAATCATTTACTGTGCCATATAATTCGATGAGTCCGTTAGGCCTAAACAACGGTAACTAAAGCGGCTACGAAAAGTCGGGGGTGCTAACAATTTTTGGGTTACAGCAGGCTAATCAAAAACGAATGAATATTATTTGTCAACATACAACAATCAAAACTATCATTTAAATTAGTAAACACAAATAAACACATACTTTCAAATAGACAAACAGACAACAAGACAAACATGCAACGAAACTGATAATAGACTGGCAACATTTCTTAAAATCGAAATGTTGTGTTCTATTTGAGGAAACACGACGACAAGCTGTGTGTAAGCGAGAAATTAAACAAATAGTTCTTCATACGTACAGAATTGTATTTTTTTTTACATATAATTGACATATACTTTCTATAAAATACCAAATATTTGATACATCAAATACCTATTAATCAGACATTTAATAAATGTACATATATTTGTATAAAATTAGGGAAATCGTAAAAAAAAATCAAATATAACAATATGTCTAAAATACAGTCTTAGCTTAAAATAAAAAAAAAGATTTTATTTAAATGTTATGTCATTAAAATAGATCTTCAGTAATTAAAAATATATATCCAAAATTGTAAATTCTATTTATGTACATTGTTTTCGATTTAATATCTGGTTTAATATCTATTCCAGTCCCTGCGCTATCTTTATTTTGGCAACAACGGCTGTAGAGCTTTTTTTAAGTAAATTTGAATAAATAAACAAAAATATGAAACACAATAGTATTGTTTATATATAATAAGTATTCTTTGTTATACACAATACTATAATTTATTAGCATATAATGTTATTGTAAATAGGATTTTAACAATACAAATTATAGTATCTGTAAATACATCTTTAAACTTAGAAACATATTTATAGATCTTAAATACATTCAGCTGTCTTAAAGTTTCCTAATTGCCATAACGAATTAAAATTAAGTTTATATCAATAATTTAATTATATATAGTTACATATTTACATACTTAAACAATATTTTTTCTATTATCGTGTATATACATTTTTGGTATATAAAATATGGCACAATACTTTTGTAATCTTATGCAATAACATTAACAGGTACGTTATCGAAAATATGTATAATTCGGTATACCAGACAATACCTCGACATTGTATAGAATACTTAAAAGTTGAAGGTAATGTGCGAAATTTATTTATTTCATGTTTTGCCTAAGCATTCTATAAAATACAGAATAAGCAGCACAGGGATCATCCATTAATAAAGTGATGTTTTTTTAGCATTATTAACTCCCCTCTCCCTTTGGTGCTACGTGGTGATATTAAGACTCGACTCGTAGAAATAATAGATTTTTGAAAAATGCACCTTAGAGCTGATAAAATTAGTTAAAAATATGTCTATTCTGTGAGCATAATAAGAATAACTAAACGTTTGACAAAAAAAAATTGCACGTGATATTCTACTGGACTCCCTACTCCTTGTGACATGTCATGATTTTCACCGAGCCTCACGTGATTTATGGACGGCCTCATACCAGTTTGTTTATTTTAAGCAGATTTAAATGGCACTTACTAAGTCCTCTGTTGCTACAAATTGAGTGGATTGTGCGAGTTAAGTCAAGAATAAAAATATAGTTATTTTTAAGTCTAAAAGTTTCTAACCTAATCTAACTTGCACTTAAAAATCGATAAATATGTAGCTCCAATATAGGAATATAGACCAAGAAGAAGAAGATAACTGGAAGAGCGATAGGTATCATATAATTCCTACATATTGTATTCATAATGAATGCAAGTTAAAATAGGTAATAGAAACTAAAATTAATAATATTTCATACTCCGCTCCACCTCCGTTCCTTACTTACCGTTGAAATTGAGGCATTGCGTGTTGAGAGGCGGAGCTCAACGGTACTCAAACGGAGTGTCATAACACTGGGTTCCCAAGTTCTCTCTGCCTACATACATATTGCCGATAACAGATATACATTAAAAAAGATTTGAATTATTTAAATGACAAAATATTATTATATTGACTTAAATGTCTAATGAATGCTTATATTATTTTTAAAATATCACACTAAATAGTTGAGTATTATTTCATCATATTTGTCTTATGTACGAGTAAATGATGTAACATTAAGGTTTAGCATTCAAACTGTCCGTTTTCAATTTGTGACAGGAATGTGAAGGCAGATTGCCTAGTGACAGCCAAGGGCGAGAAGCGTGGCACATATTGTGAGCTTGGCGCCGGAGCTGGACGTCAAGTGTACTCTTCGATATCTTCATCTTCACTGAAATCAGAGTCCGGATCTAGGTCCGGCAAAGGTTTCAAATAGTCTACTGTAGTTGGAGGCGGGTTTGGAACCAAATAGCCTTCAGACTCCAAGGGTCCTGCTGGTGGACGAGGTAGCCTTATTTGTGTACTAGATCCTCCGTCAGTTTGAGCAGTTTCCAATTTGGTGCATATTTGATCAAAATCAATCCTTTCCCTAGGATCTATGGCCCAACAAGCTCTCATTAATTCACATGCGAATGGCGGACAATCTTCTGGAGGAACTAAAAGAATGCCACGTAATATTTTTTTTGTTGCCCCATAATTATTACAACCATAAAAGGGTTGCTTCCCTCGACTATAAATTTCCCACAATACAACACCATATGACCAAACATCAGATTCATGAGTGAATCTAGCATATACAATACTTTCTGGAGACATCCAACGTACAGGCATAGGCCGTTCGCCACCCATTTTATAATAATCACTAGTATAAACATCTCGAGACATTCCAAAATCAGCTATTTTCACGGCTAAATTTGTTCCAACTAAGCAGTTTCGGGCGGCAAGATCCCTGTGAACAAATCTTCTAGAAGCTAAGTATTGCATTCCCTGAGCTACTTGAAGAGCTACGTGTAAGAGGGCGGATTCATCTAAAACAAGTCCAGATCGCTTTCCACCTTTAGATCCTCGTAGTACACCCGCCAAATCTCCCCATTCCATATATTCAAACACCATCCACGGACTAACATTTGTATCATCTGTAAAATTGTAATATTTGTAATGTGAATTTCTTAGATTTATACTAATCATGTAGGCTATTGTAAATATATTATAATTATTTACCTTTATATACAACTCCTATAAGAGTTAAAATATTAGGATGCCGAAATGCAGACATGATGGAAACTTCTCTTACAAAATCTTCTTCTGCACTTCGCCCAGCGCTGTCTTTTAATACTTTTATAGCGACCTCTTGCTCAGCAGTGGTATTTCTAAGGACACCTATAAAAGGATAAGCAATTAATAATAATTAATTTAATTATATTATGATTATTTAATTATATGATTCCTGACAGTTCATTGGTTTTAATTATATAACAAATCAAAAGAGTTATTTTACTAGTAGAACTGTACATATCTGTAAATATTTAATGGGATACAATATAAGAATAAGAGTACATTTTCTACTTCATATCCGTAAGCCATGATGTCATTTTGTGGCGCAGAAGTACAAGTGTGCCGTTTAACGTAAATATTATAGATAGTACTCGTAGGTTTGATCCACTCGAGGAAATGACATATTTACATCATGATTTTTCATGTCTTCGTCTTTTACATTTTTTTTTTGTTTGGTAACTCGATAACAGTGTGGCGATGAATACAACCACTCAACACGGCAGACAATGGGGATTGGAAGTACCAAGTACCGTAAAGTATCTTAACACTAGGTTCCCAAGTTGTCTCTGCCTACCCTAGTATTTGCAAGATACAGTTTGAAGTTGAATAAAAAGTATCTATAAACATTATAATTAACAACTTAAGTGATTTGTATAACTGAACTTAAAAAAAAAAGTGTTACATTTACCTTTATAAACTTTTCCAAAACACCCTTCTCCTACTTCTTCTACAAATGTTAGTGCACTTCTTTCTAGAAGTGTCACTTGCGGCTCGTTGGTTTTATTAGCAGGTAGTGGTATCGGTGACCCAGGTACTGTCAGCGGCACGCCTACTGTTCCTGCGCCACACACACCATACTGCGGGTTCGTTATATACCGTTCAGCAAGAAGAGGTTCTCCTGGCCGCACACGCTACAATCATAACGTATGCTAAGCAACGAATCGCCAAAGCCAGGGATAGGCGACGTACGAGTAATATTGAATATGTGGTTATGGAGCATCGCCTTGAATTCAGCATAAATATTAAACATGCATTTCAAAAAAGGAACCTATTATTAATTATATGTGAAGCCAGGCAACATGAAAGTATATACGTTTTGTTAGTAAAGCATTAAGTATGTAGGTATATTCTATGTAACTCTTACCGGTTTGTCTTTTCTATCCACATTACAAATGCGTTTTCTGAGGTAGAATATTATAAACGTAATTATTAATAAGATTACTCCGCACCCAGCCACTACTGCTGCGAAAAGTGGTGCGCTTGTACTTGAGTAAATTCCGGATCCTAAGATAGTAGTGTCGCTGATTGCTGTAGATTCGGCAGTAATTTCGCTGCTTAAAAATGTGTTAGGTGCCTGTAATAAAAGTTACAAGATAAAAGCACTGAAAGTATACAATTGTATTGGTAATTATTTTTATCTTTAATATAAATATAAATTAGCATCTTTTCTTTATTAATACTACAAATTTTTACTTCTTAACAAAATGAATTTATGAACGAGTAAGTATTCGGTACGGTGCTTAATACTGCGGCGAAAGAAGTTATCAAAATTAAATTTGCCTTTGGCAAATGCACTCATTTATCATGTAATAAAATTAAAATATACATTTGTAATTTCTTTTTATGAAATACCTAAACTTTTTCAAGTTCCGATTTTTTGTGTTATTGGTATCATAAGTTCTAACCTTTATCAAATTTTACATTGTCAATTTCAGCTTGATGCTCCATTCAACCTCAATATAAAGTAACTTGACAGATTCATTAAATAAGGATGTTCCTTTTGTACCTCTTGAGGTACGGAACTATAAAAATAATAGGCTTAAAGTTCTTGTTCCTTACAAATACTGGTATGTTATTTAAATATAGTGCATATTTGATGCTAATCTAAAAATGTTATCATGAATAACAATATCATGAATATCTATAAATAACGGTGGAAAAATTACATTATGATGTAGTTTTGGCTATAGGTTATGTTAAGCGAATTATAGCTACATTTTGTTGTTTACAAGTAAGTCGAATTAATTTAAAGTTGAGATTTACAAAGTGAATCATAATAATAAACTTGTAGACAGCTAATGTCGACGTTTATATCCTAAAAATGTTACTTTGTAGATAAAATATTTTATGATGTTTACAAATAATAATAAGCATGGATAGCATCGTGTTAGATAAGAAGATACAAGATGATGTGTTAATGATGATGGATAGTCTTACTTGTGCGGTGGGCGGTGACGCTGGGTATCTGAGGTCGGTTGCGTTTGACGGTCGCGGCGGGATCACGTTGTGGATTGCTTGGCGTTGAGTCAGGGGCACTGAAATAAATGCAGTTTTAAAAGGATTACAATTTTGAAAGTTTGAGGCTGTCATAAGCCAGGAGTATAACCATGCGACTAGATACTCATAAATATCGTAACAACACATTCAAAGTTCACGCTTCACTGTAAAGACCAAATTTTTTTCTTATCCTCAAAACAATGCATCGCTTTTCTAATTATTATTAATTCTTACCTGTACTTCTAGGACACGTCACTCCTTCTTTAGCGGGTTCTGCATTAGATGTACATACACAATAATGTACAGTGGTATTATACTGCATGCAGGCAGCTTCTGCTCCACAAGACGACGTTTCACATCCACCGTAAACGAATGTTACTGTAAAAATTAGCTACAGCTTTTATTCCATAATAACAAGGATGGATTAAAGTACATTTGGCTTTATGTAATAATTAAACTTAAGTAATAATTAAACGTAAGGTAAATTTATTTTGTTATAAGTATTGTATTGTATTGTATTGTATTTATATTTATTTGTAAGTATTGTATTGTATTTATATTTTTCTTCAATATATCGCCATATATCGCCGGTTTATAAAAGTAAATAAAATATTAGTTAATGACTAGGTATTTACTTGTGTTATTTTGTGACGTCTGCTTTGGCCGTGCTTCTTCCCTGGCTACTCTGGCTAGCTTATCGGGCTTTTCACGGGACAGCTAAAACAAATACAAGTATATAGGTACATTTTGTTGTCTTGTATACAGGATATACAGTATTATATAGAGAAATAAACAGATTAACCCATAAAAGTGTATTTCATGTAAATTTTGCGTCTTACAACCTGTCATCCATAATAAACTAACGTTTAACAAAAGCTTCTCACTACTAATTATTATGTATTTCCATGCATATTAAATGTCACGCATATGCAAAATAGTAGAAACGTAAGTATCTCATGAATACTTTTAACTAAACCATATAATTAATTAACAGATTCTTGCTGTTGCTTGCTTGTTTAAATGTGTAATTGCTAACTTACAAAAGTTTAATGAAGGTTTTAAAATGATAATTCATAAAGGTATAACTATTTGCTATAATTATATTTTTCTAACAAAGTTTGAAAATTTATAATTTTGTTTGTATGTATATTATATTATATTACTTATATATTTAAGTCATTTAGAGGCCAGTCGTGGCGTAGCGGCACAACGTGTGAATGTAAACGCGACATGTTGTAGGTTCTTCCGGTTAATAAATTATTTTATCGAATTAAAAGATAATTTATTCTCAGCTTCTTGGGAAACTAGTGTTAAGACACTTCGTTTCACTTCCGTTCCTTACTTTCCGCCGAATTTGAGGCATTGCATGTTGAATGGCGGAACACAACGCCGCGTTTTGCCAAAAATTAAAATTGAAAATATTAAACATTTCATTTCCTCAATCAAACCCACAACCTGTTGGTGACAGTCACACGCTTGTGCCGCTGCGCCACGACAGGCATTTAATTTATTTTAGTCTTCACAATCTTCTTATAATTTTGATTTGGGAAATTTTGAGTTTTCTATTTCATAAAAACAACATTTCCTTCTCATCATAAAAATAGAAGGAAGAAGATACTACACACTAATACCACATTTCGAGAGTAATTGAAAAAAATAAAACACTTACTAAAAGATATACATATATCTTACGGAACAAAATATCCTAGAGAGGGAATCGAACCCACAACTGGTCGCGCTTACTGTCGCACACTTATGTCCATGCAATTAAAGTCCTCAGTTGTAAATATAAGTACCACACTTAGTAATAATAATATGTTATAATAACTTGGAATGTTTTAATGTTGAATGATCATAATTATTGAGTCAATTATTTCCTCAAGCCAGCTGAAAGTTATACGGAATATATAAAAAATAGATTTTATAGAAAAAAACCTTCCTACATTGTACAATAAAAAATGCGTCAATTATAACTGCTTTATTTAATGTATTCAAAAAATAACATTTTACCACAATATTATGCCTTATCAGTGAGTGAGAAAGAGTGTTATGCCTTATTATATAGAAATACTTACTTATAAATATGTTATGTTGCAATCGTTGTTAAACTTTAAACATGTAACTTTATCTTCTACGTGTAGGGTTTATTTATTATACAATAACGTTTGTACCAACATTCAAATAATGTAAATATAACGACTGTAACTTCATCTTAAACGTCTGATACGTTCAATGCAGTTATTTTGGACACCTTATCGTTTGCATGGCCACTCTGCGGCTGCCTGGGGTTACGATAAATCAATAATATCATATCCATAAATGAGTTATTGATATTTTATAGTTCTCGTTTTAAAGAGATACTTTCAACTTGTACTATGTATTATTACAAAATATATAAAATGCCTTCATACTACACTCTGCCACGGGACAACGCCTACGAATACGCTCAGATATGCATCTAAATATGTGAATTATTACACTATTAAAATATCTACAAGATAATAAAGATTTTATTTCGATTACAACAATATAAATAAAATAGGTAAAATTGATTTGTTGTCCTATTGTATAAATAAAAACCATTCAAGTGCTTTCTGACTCCCCATCGTGGGTTACACACCAATTACAATAGAATAGAATTGTAAGTCAACGGAAAATACAACTTATAATAATTAATAAACTTAAGATTGAGGGCGTATGCACTTTTTATTTATAATGTTCAATACATTCGTTTTTCGCATTTTTTTCCTTTATTTATATTGTGAAATTTAACTTTTTGCACAATGTCGTAATTGAATCGACTCGGTCTTATCACACAGATAGACAGACACTGATCCTATAAGAATATCGTTTTTCCAAAATAATTTTCATTTAAATTACATTTGTATTAGAGGTATTATCTTTAAAATTACATATAAAGTTTATAAATTACTGCCCCTTTCCTTAGGCCATAAGTAAATGATAATAATAAATAACTATTAGTCATATAATCTTATGATACTTGAAAACGCATGAGATAGAATTGTAAATATTGATATCTTTCATTATTGCTACCATTGCTTTTTCTAAATTGTGAATTTCAGTCAATGTCATAAGTATTGTAATATTTTTGGAAATATTTGTCTTCTTCTCTATCTCTCTATATCTTTATACTTAGATGTCATTGCTATTATTGTAAACAATTCAATCAAATTCTTATGAGATTTAAAAATATTTCTAGATCATTTCTTTTGAATATAAAACTTTTATACATATTTATCATGACTCTACAATAACAAAATTATTTATTACTGTGTTCGAATCTAATCTCATTTAACAAGTGAAACAATTTCCAACTATCCGTGTACAAGCATACATAATTTTGTCTCTCTGTGTTATCAAAGTACAAACAATGCAAGCTGCAAATAAGCTCTGAATGGGAAATATGTGCTTATGTACGTACATGTAATTAAAGTTTGGACAGCATATTGATGTTTACTATGAAAATGAGTTTTTTTGTTTTAAGCACAAATAATAACGCTACATATTTTTTTATCAATACTATGGATTAATGTCGCAAATAGTTTTAGTGAAAAGTTTCACTGTCGAAAGGATTAACGCATGCCCACCGTACTGAATCTTAAATGAACGAACTTAAACTGTGTAATCATAATACAATCGACGCTTCATTAATATCAAAAGTTCTTTATATCTTTTTCTGTTTAAGACACTGTGCAATCAATATTTTTAAAGGCACTAAATGTATATTTTAAAAGTGATCTGATACAAACATAGCGTTTGAGAATATGATTATTAAAGAATTGTGATTCACTATAGCAATTTCAAAGAAACACTAAAATTATGATCAATGTTTAAAAGTTTGTAATAACATCCATACTCTAAGATTACAGTTGCATAATCAATGGCTTTCATCTAACGGGTCTAGTTGTTGAGGACGCCTCATTGTGGTCGCAGTGAAATGTGATCGATTCGGAATAGAACTGACTGAACGTCAACACAATACCGTACACATGATTTAAATGCAGTTGTAACATTTAAATCTCGTTAGCAACAACCAAAATCTTGAAAATCACCATTTTCGGTCCGATTATTAAGAAACAAATATATTTGTTTTTAATATATCTTTCATTTCAAGACGGTGATCGCTTACATATTTATTATAAGTATAGGTAGATATCTGTATACACGTGAGTTGCAATATTTTGTCATTTTATGTAATAAGTATTAAAATATAAACTTAATCACATAAAAATGGCAATATAATCTGACAACAGCATTACAATTACCTAGTACTTTTATCATTTAACCAAATATTATCGGGCCTGAAATTTTACAGATAAGTACCAAATACTAATTTATAGGAACAAACAAAAAATACAGCCCACAGAAATTGCAGATGAATACACTATTACATTTCGTAAATATTTCGTAATATTCCTCATCAATAATAAAACTAGCCGTTTGAATAGTTCATATAATTGCTTAGTTCATTGATTGATAGTTGTAAAATATCGAGTGCCACAATGCCCAAGGGCGAATAACGTGCAAGGTAACAATGCAATTATATTAGTAAAATAGCTACTCGCCCACGGCTTCGCCCGCTTATTTTACCCAATTTTATTTATTAATCACTTTCTTTCTTGATAAAATAAAATTATCACTTTTAAGACAAAATTTATACGTTGAAAGTAGAATTACAGCTAAATGACAAAAAAAGAGTAATTTTGTTAAACTAAATATTTAGAATTAACTGTAACTTTTTTATTTATCAAGCAATTTAAATAAAACAAACACTTGTTTCTGACATTAGGTCTATTACAATAATATTAGATGGTGATTTCTACTCTACTCTTCCTCTGAGCGCATATGGCTGTGTATATAGTTGTATCTATGTACCTGGGAAAGCTTAAAATTGACGCTTAAAACCAGTTTAAAAATATAAATAGATATATAAGTTAAGTTATTCGGTATCATTGAGAAAAATATTTGTTGTTTACAAAAACTTCCACAAAAGCAATGTGGTAATAAAAATAAGCTTAGAAAACCATATAAAGTGATAACTTATAGTTGACCTTTTCGAATACACTGATAACGTCCTTTCTTCTTCTAAATATTATTTATTTTGTTTTGTTTATTTTTATTTTTACTTAATAATAATAATTAATTACACTTGTCACCAGGGGAAGAGGCAAGTATAGAAATTAGCCAAATCAATTACATTAAAAACATTTTGAAGAATAGAAAGAAAAAGTACCTTTTGTTGCTATCTTTAAATAAGTACAAATGTCTTACACATTTGTACGAACGTTTTCCAAATGTTTATAATACTCTTCCGAAGAATTATAATTTGATTATTGTTACATGTCATGTCAGAAAATTCTATGAATAGGAACAAAAGAAATAGTAGGTAGGAAGGTACGTGTGTCTCGTAGGGGAGTGGGGGGTGCGTCAGCGGGCGCGGGCGCACCGTCTGTGTACACCTGGTAGAGCGCGGGCGCGGGCCGATCATTAAAAATGTTTATTTAAAAATCCAACCGCTTAGCGTCTGTCTGTTTTAAACGAGAATGAACAATTCTTGGGAATGAGTTAGGTTTTATACCATTAAAATGATTTTCCCACATCAATATATTTGTTTTATTTTCATGTTATTATCAAATGAATCATTGAACAATTTACATGTATCGCAATTAATATATTAAACAAAATTTTATTTACTAATGTGATCTATTTAATGAATTTTATTAAAACATGTTTTGTAAACCAGACATATATGTAAGAAAGAATTAAACTGTCTTTGTAAAATCAACTAAGTAATAATCACAACTAATTAGTGGACATATTACATAAATAGCACAATAGCATCACCATGTTTATTATTTATTTTCTCATAATATATCTTTCAACGATATTCGTTGTATATATGCTTTTAACAGTCTGCTTAGACGATGTTTCGCTAGCGTTAGATTGTTTACAGCTATAATGTTATCATTTCATCTGTGAATGATTCACATTTTTAGAAATATTCAAATTCATTAGTATAACTTAAAATACGTAAATATAATGTAGAAACATAAACAAGGGTTACAACGACACAAAAATTAAAAATCCTCGCGTTTTCTGTTGGGATAGCTTTCAGTTGTTTATTCAACAATAAAGGCGCCTGTAGCTGACTAAACTATGACATAAAAAGTTTAAAAAGCTCTCAGTAGATCAAACAAACTGAGTAGTGTCGGTCGGCAGACGGCGTGGTGTTGGATTACAGGCGGCGGGTCACATTTGTCCCAAATAATAAACACCAGATTGGTGTCAAAAAGAACACTTTTTATTATCTCATCAACCCGTAAACTCCTAATTCTGAGCGGCTACGATTTGACGAGCCTTTGATTTTTACATATACGAGTATCATTAAGTGTAATTATTTTTAATATTCTACTTATTGTATTTCATTATTTTAATTGATGCACCATAAGATAATAATAATACATTCTAATGTTTAATTGTGTATTGTGGTTAGTGGAATGGTTTATACGAGTTTATGTTGCAATAAAACTTCGTTTGGATTATTTTAGTATTGTCCTGATTTCTCTTAGCGTTATTTTGGTAATCGATGTTTGCTCTACGCCAATTTGTGCTAATTTACCAACTAAATCGAAATTATTCTCTATAGTTTAGTGTGCTAATTCTAAATTTATTTCATTCATACACCGTGTTAAATATTCATAGACCTTCTCTTCTATCATCAGCAATTAAAATTTCACATTGATGAGAGTAATTAAAAAATAGATTATTTATTGGCTGCACATAAGAATACCTATCTGTAATAATTTCTTTTATGCAGGGGTTGCATCTAAAATGTAATTAATTATAATTAATGCTTTAATAAAACAAGTATGTTACTTACACATACATATAAGGAAGTTTGCCTTTTCACTGAGAGAAAGCGATGGCTAGGCGCGAGGATGCACAATGTGATTTATTAACGTATCGGCTTACAAATACACGTCTGCAACAAAATTATGCTCATTTGAAATTCAAGTACCAGTATACTCAGTAAGGGCCAGTGTCCATTATAATGCGTCATAAAAACCTCGAGCTTTACATTCTTGTGCATTTCGTAATTTTGTAAATTAATTCTATAGGTAATGGTAAGTATGGATGGTTTGAGGTAGTAACAACTAAACAATAAACAGGACAAACATGAAAAATAATTTTGCTAAACGCAGTTTAATTGCAAGCAATTGAAAAACCAACAAAAAAGTTGTTACTACAATAATTTAACTATCAGAAAATAGATATTTTTAACCGTTTCTAAGTAGTCTTAACTTATTAATATTTTTCTAATTTTAACTTTTTTTAGTACACAATCGTGTTTATTATGAGGATATAGAACGGCGAAGCTACGTATAGTTACTACCTATTTTTTTAGGTAGGTAATGTATGCAGGTCAAATATATAAATTATTGATACAAACGTACGTTGGATCGATCTTTTGTCTCTAAGTCTTAAAATTTTTCTTTATTTCATTTTGCGAATAAAAATTGAAATTACTGCTATTAGAAAACAAATTGCAAAACTTTAATAAGTACTGTTCCTACTTCTATATGCTTAAAAAATACTTATATTTAGACACAAAGAAACAAATAATAAATAAGACTTGAGAAAAAAAATATGATTTGCAATTTTGTCTCCCAAAGTATTTTTATCCTCGATTACTAGTAACGATTTTGAGCTGTTATCACAATGTATCATGAGCGGGCGTCGGGACTTAATACGGAAGTGCGCATTTGGAACATGTGAATTGTTGTATAGGTGACTTCAACATTCGGAAATGCGTCGGTTATTGACCGACATATAGAGCTAATTGGCACTAGACAAAGGGTCAGGGACAGAAGAAATAAATAAATGATTATATAATGCCAATAATCATTAAAGATTTTTAAAAGTAAATAATCATTAAAGATTTTTTATACGTAATAATTACGGAGGCACAGTACGGAATATTTAAATGTAAAGAACAAATTTTACTTTAAAAAGATAATTACAGGATAATTATAGTTAATAATGAACATACTCGTATAATCAAATATATCATTGACATTGCATCATTACGCAATTTCCTCTCTTGCTATTCACATTTCTATCATTACACTCGAGATTCCGATGTATTTGATCGAGATTATTGGTCATAAGTCAAATACAAACACTAAGAGCCCATCAAAAGTAATCTCTCCATTCGTGAATGAGCACAAGAAATGCAAACAAATATGCTAAGTAATATTTCGTTGATATACGTTAATAGTCAATTTTATTTAACAAAATTTTTATAAAAACTTATGAACATGTAAATGATACACTAATAGTTTACAATTAATGACAAGTTACTCTCAATAATATTTTAGCCTGTACAGACTGAAAAAGAAATCAAATAAAATATTTCGAAACAAACAAAAGAATTCGAGAGGAACAGTGACAAATTACCATTAGGTACCTACACAGAATAATGCAGAATTTTAATTTAATTTATATAAAAATTATATTTACTTTTTCGATTAGATGTTTCAATTAATTGAGAAAATCTTTAATCCTCGTATATTGTATGGATAGGTGAAACTGTAAAGCTTTAAATTGTAATCAATATAAATACAATCTTACCAATCTTGTGTGTACCTCAGAAAACGCGTTATGTATTATATAGAAAAACTTGTAATTTATACATACAAAAAACTTATTATACTCCTTATTCAATATGTATAGAATAAAGAGATTGACATGATTATCCTAAGTCGATTGAAATCTCTCTTGATTGATAACTAAGACGCAATACTTTACGTGATGTTGGGTTACCATTGAATAAGAGTAGAAAAAGATGTAGAAAGACTTATTTGCCTTAATCTTTTAAAGTCAGTCAGTTGTATTTTAAATATTCATTTTTTATAACATTATTAAAAAACCTAGTCACTGACTGATTTTACAAAAAGTACATAGATTTTGCCTCATTAATCATCACAGTAATTAATAATGAGGAGTCTACTTATTACTACACGAACCTATTCAATTTTTATATTTTATTTATAAATGAAGCAAAAATTTATTATTAATACATAATATTGGTGTGGTACGTAAACTATTTCAAATCATCATAAGTAGCAATTTCCCAGAACAGCTTTTCATAATATTACGTAGTCGACGGAAATAATTTCAATTGAAAATTTTTCGACGATCAGTGCCTACTCTCATCGCTGTATCGATAAAACAAATTTTTGCAAGTAACATATTATATAAAATATTTATATTAACAGAAATAATTGTAAGTGGCTATGTATCAAAATAGGTATATACGTGTATTATAGGCCGCGCGGACGTGGCGTGGGCTGCTCCTCTTCGCGCTCTTACAAAAACGCAAGCGCCCTTGAGTTGCCCGCTCCTGTTTATTCGAATGTCGTCTAGCACTTAACGCCATAGATATTGATTATTTTTGCACCATACACTTATTCTTAGTAAAAGATACAAAAAATGTTATATTAATAATGCGCGAGAAAAGAACAAACATTTCATGATTTTAGCATATTATAAATATACCTACTATAGCTTCTATTAGCGGCTCCGCCTTTGTTGTCATATGGATAGCCAAGAGTAGTATAATATAACTCATTTTAGATAATTTCTTACTATCGGTAAAATAGGTTACATAAAAACAAACAATGTGATGTTATACGTGAAGCTTTTTCTCTATTAATAGACAAAAATATTTTCAATTAGATCTACACTACTACTACTTATATACAAATATGTTCTGTACGCAACTTGTACTCATCAGGTATTGTGAAAGAAAAACGTAGAAATTCTACATTTTATCCGTATAAGGCTTACAAGTAGTGAAAGACGGCTTATGGAAACTGCACAGACGCAAGTGACGTTAATTAGGTACTACATTTGCGGCTGGTTCCCACAGAGCTTCCTTTGTATATACCGATTATTACATATATCAACAACATCAAAAGCTTTTTGTATAAACATTGTTTTCATAGGTTTATGTTTAATATTTAAAATGTCCAATATTTTTTGTACTTTAGAGTTTAGTCATATCAATTATTTAAATTTAGATTTAAAACACGAAGTTACATACATGTAATATATTCAAGCAATGCGAATTACGACTCTGCATAGATCTTTTGCGGCTACAATAAATTAAATTCTTGTGGACTCTACAGTTGTGAACTCTAAGAATGTGAGAAGGTCTCGAGGAAAATCATATATGTAGATTATAAACATACTCGTATTTATTAAAGAAACATTTCAAATTTTAAACGTTATCAACATTACCGCATTATTCGTTTGGCGGCCATACGAACTCTTGAACTTTTTACTGATAACCCTAAAAATTAACGAATTATTATTAATGGTGTCAAACGTTAACAATATTATTATAATATTACATGAGGCAAGGTGTTTTTAATATATATTTATTTTCCTTAACGAAAGATAATTTTACGAGAGAAATATAGCTACTTTAATCCTTGAAATGTTGTTTTTCTTATAAGTTTTTTGTCGGCGGCCAAACATATTAGTGTAGTTCACTTCAGTTTATTTCTTTAAAAAAATTAAATACATGTACTTATGTACGCGTGAGAAGTTATACTTCTTTGGTATCATAAAAAAATAGTTTTTCATTGTATGCAAATAATAAATTACAACAAACTTCAAATTTAAAAATAATACATTACAACAAACTTCAAATTTAAAAATTCTAATTGAATTTATAATTAAATTTATTTATTTACTTTTAAAATATTGAATGACCCATAATAAATATTTAACATTTATAATTTAATAATATTTAATATTAGTTATGTTAAATAGTAATATTTTAATTTATATCAATAAATAATACAATTATATTGGAGCACTTGAGAAAGTCTATGAACCCAATTTTTTGATTAATAATTACGAATAGTAAAAATATTGAATTTATACCTCTACTGAACATAATTTTTCAGCACATACAATATCGTAACATAAAATCGCAGTTATATTAAACTAAAACACGTGTGTGATACTAGAAACCTCAGGATTAATACTATGAATATGAGAACAGTGAACAGAGGCGATCGCTGCAACTTCATACGCTGCAAGTTCGAACTGTAATTTTTGTGTGACAAATCTGATAATGTCACTCTCATATTTTATTTCATAACGCGCCTAAAGAAGTATAACTTCAAAAGTTGTTCGTTTTGTATATCTATTTTGTTTATACTATAGCAAGTAAAAATATAAAACAGCGACGAAACAATCCATTATAAACACTATCCATTGTAATGTAGTTTTTAGGGTACGGGACCCTAAAAACTACAACTCAAAAGAAAAAAGTATAGTATAATGAAAATCAAATGTCCTTCCTTGGAGTACTTACAGAAAAAAATTACGCTTCTAAGTCAACGCAATCCCACAATTTATGTATCGTTTTTTTTACATTTTGTATGAAATTCACTCTGCAATTAAAATGCTTGTCGTGGACCTTCAGTTATAAAATAAAGTGAGAATTTAGAATACACTAAAGGGAAAAATCAGAAAAGTTAAAATCGAAAGTTCACAATGTACACCGCACATGGCAATGTATGTAGAAGAAACTTAGATACTCCGTTCCTTTTCCGCTTTCCGCTAATTAAGCGGCGGAACTCAACGCCGCTTTTTGCTTTGTTAATTTGAAAATATTAAATATTTTATTTTGTTTATAATCCAAACTAAATTGTAGCCACATTTCTGTATAGGCGCATAATAGATTTATTAAAAAAGAGTGTTGAATAACTAAAATGATTCATATATATTTATTTTTAATATCTAGCGCTATCTTTATTTATATTTCTATGACATATATAGTTATAAATGAATATAGCGATAGATAAATATTAATTTTTTTTTCTTTGGATCGCGTTATTTTTATTTCACGGGTATGGGGTTAGTCAAATTAAATAATTATAATAATTGAAAAAATAGAA